>SKCR01019321.1:0-76549 GCA_019454045.1 Zanthoxylum bungeanum | reverse complement strand
TGGTCAAGATCATCAAAGCCGACCCGACCACAACATGTAAAGACCGACCACTTTGATTCGGATGACCGAGCATTATAAGGTCGGCAGAAACACTCTTAGCATAAAAGATTGCCATGACCGACCTCATGAAGACCGACCAGATGGCGAGACGTGTTCAAAATGACGACACCCCATTCTTGCGGATAAGATAAAACGAATTATCCTACTCTCACAAGGAAGGAAGTCAGAATCCGAAAAGGAATAAGAAAAGAGAAGGGAAAATCAGACTAGGAATCCTTGCAAGGAAAGAAGACTAAAGTTCAACTAGGATTTCTTATACAAATAGGAGTCTGATTTCTGTGTTATTATAAATAGGAGGGCATAATATGTGTAAAAGGCATCATAAAAAATCAGTGATCAGAATCATCAAGCTCTGATTTGTAAACACAAAAAGATCTGAGAAGCGTATTGGAGTAATAAAAAGTGCCATCATGTTCTTGTCCGTGGACGTAGGTCGGATCCAAAATCCACCGAACCACGTTAAATCTCTTTGTCGATTGGTGTGCTTATCTGTCTCTCGCTAAGTTTGCCTTTGGTCCCCCATAACCAAACAAATTCACTATTGAAGGAGGATTACCTCGGAGGTGATATTCCCACGTTGCCCCGAGACCAAAATCCACCGTCAACACCATGATTGAAGGGTATTAGTCATTCCCTTCACGAGACTGTGAGTTGCTCCCACATTTGTTTAATCCTTGCCATGAGCAGACCCACAAGAAGCTGGATTAATGGCATTTGAATCTAATTTTGTGATAAGATTTTCAGCATCATTTTAATTTCGAGTAATGACTTGTGAATGTTGCCAAATGATTTCTCCATTGATGATCTCTCAATGAAAGCAACTAATTGATAGGTTTAGTTCGAGTCAAACCTACTAATCTCCAATTTGTTAGTTAATAATTCCACTTAACCAAACACTTTAAAGCCTTTGAAAGCTATTTTATTGAAAATGATTTTTATTTCATAATAACTTCTTAGTACAAGTTTTATAGTCAAGTGATAGCTTTACAAGAATAACAAATCACTCACTAACTTTACTTAATCTTTCCTAATTAATTGTAACTAACTAACTAACTCTCGATGGGTAACAGACTGCAATCTTTCTATGTTCGCGAAAATTCCACCAGAACGCTTTACTACTCCTAATAGGCCTAGGCCTTGTGATAAAATAGTATGGGACCTGTTGCTAGGGCTTTAGCAGCGAGCAACCAATATGGCAGAAGATATGAGAATTCAACTAGCGAAAGAAGACAAAAAAAAAAGGAGGAGATAGAGCAAAACTGGTGCAATGCTTGAAAGT
The DNA here is from genome assembly GCA_019454045.1 of Zanthoxylum bungeanum. Taxonomy (NCBI): domain Eukaryota; kingdom Viridiplantae; phylum Streptophyta; class Magnoliopsida; order Sapindales; family Rutaceae; genus Zanthoxylum; species Zanthoxylum bungeanum. Next base: position 75,210 of record SKCR01019321.1, on the reverse strand, counting down.
GAAATAATATTCAAACCTCCATTCGGAAACACACTGAAGGAATTGAGATGTTGCATGTCATTGTCAATTTGCTATGCATGAGTGCAAGTTTCCATTAGGAAGACAATTAGCAGATGTGATAGCAATATACAATTAAGTGGAACATCAATCATCTATGCCATTTTCAATGTGGCAAAATTTTTTCCCGTTGCTGGTATATTTGCTCTTGCAACTTGACACCAATCATTTAAAGTTGAGGACAAAAGAGGGCTTGTATTTTCAATATAATCGAAAATGACATTGCTTCATTAGAATCCAATGGATATGATCATGATACTATATAGGTGGGAAAAATCTAAATTGACTTTATAGCACCTTAATTTACTCTGGTGGTTAGATGAAGAAAAATTACTTAAAAACTATCCGGTCAAACCCATAAGAAGATGTGAATTTGAATTATTTTATAATATAGTATCAAGTAGATTTGCGGTGATGATGTGCAAATGAATATTCGATGTTTTCAAAAACCGGATCAGACCAGCTAGTCAGACCGATTGACCAAAACTGAGAACCCACAGAGGTATAGGCCCCGCGCGACATCCCTTTCATTTCTAGAACCGGAAGCGAGAGAGGCTTTCAAACTAAAATAGAAGCCTCGTTCCGTAGAAAGGAGTACCATCTTCGACGGGCCCGTATCCTTCCTTTTCTATCTATCTAATAGTGAATCGATTTGAGTCAGGAACTACTTTTAGGAATCTTGCCCCTTCTTTTGACTTTACTTGCCCAAAAGAATTATGTAAGTGAAAGCGTGGTTACGGGGTTCCTTTTCTATCCCCATCGAATCGTACATCTCTTTTTCTTTCTTCAAGTTTCTCTCCCTCTCGGTCAAGCTATTTTTCCTCAAATCTGTCTAGGGGAAACCGTGAGTTAAGCGCCTTTCATTGGTCAGAATTGGCCATGCGGCCGTTCGGAATGAACCCTAAAATCGCTGTTACAAAAAACCGTTGACAACTGGTCAAACTCGATGACCCGGCAAAAAATCAGGGAACTGGGAAAACCCAGTTTTCTGCGCGTTTTTAAAAATGAAATTGGAACTTGTAGAGCTTGCGTTTACCTCATCTGAGAACATTGTATACATTGTGTAAAAATTAAGATGGCCGAATGGGATTTTAGTATACAAATAAGGTTTTGTGCCTGCAAACCTCTGTTTGTTTATCTAATCCTAACTTAAGCTTCATGATTTATTTAAATAACTAATAATTTATCAAAATGTTAGATAGTTAATTGTCACAAATGTAGAATTGACACATTCAAGAACGGGAGAATAAAAAGAAACACCATTTGATATGTAATGTTACTCTGTGTAACGATTGTCTTGATCTTACATGTTCTGTTTCTTACATATTTTTTATTTTATTTTTTATAAATTTTAATTAATTAATATTATTTATCAGGCTGCCTTAGATGATCCTTCGGTTAGTGTCTTTGGGGTCCATACTCTTGACGAAATCCACGATTTTTGTTCCCTTAGACCCTTTTTATTGATGACGAAACCATTGCCATAACTCCACTGACCCAACTGCTCACTTCAACCTGTGATCTGCCTCTTTCAGAGCCTTTGCCCATTTCTTCGTTGAATCAACCTAACCCATTTGCATCTGGCCCAAATGCTATTCTTCATTTGAAACCTAGTTTCACCGCATGAGGTTGCATGCATATACTTGCACCCTTTTCGAAAACACTAGTATACTCCCTCTCATAGAACTTTCCCTTGTACTGTCTTCTTTCGATTGGAACCTCTTCCCCATGTCACTGCTTTTCTGGTATTTTGATTACAATGTTTTCTTTTTTCCTCCCGGTCCTTTGACCATCACGTTGCGCGATATTGGTGCCTTGACTGGATTTGCTCCATTGGGTGCTACTATCTCCGCCCGCACCAAATTTCGATTTCCTCCTCCTCAAATGGACACTTCGCCTTTCTCCTCTTATTCCGCCTTCTTTCGTACATTTTTTAAGTCCATCGGTCCTGTCACGATATTGGAGCGTACCGCCTTCATCCATTACTGGCTTTGCAAATATATCATTTGCGTGCCCAGTCAGAAACCCGTGGCGGGTTATCTCCCCATTTCTTCGGACGTTGCCAACGGCCGTCCTTTGAATCTATATTCCTTCCTTTTAGCTGCTGTTTATCGGGGCTTGGACGTTCTCCAAAAAAAAGCTACGGTACGACTCTTCACCCATCACTTCTGGCCCTCTTTGGCTCGTCCAATTGTGGTTCATGGTATATTTCCTTGTTTTTGGCTCTATTGAGTCAAATCCTTCCTTTCCCTGCGCCAGCCTTCTATTTGCCCAATTAGGGCCAACTCCTCTCCTTCTGCGCTCCATTTTCGACTATTTTATACCATTTCTTTGGTCCCTTATATTTTCCTTTTTCATCGGGAGACAGGCCCTCATTCGTTCATTAACTCCCAAAATCAGATGGAGATGAATCAGTTAATCGCTTCTGGCGTAAAATTTTATGTGCTCAAGATCTCATTCACGACATCCTAACTGGGGCTAATGGCAAGGCTGGGGTGGAAGTGTATTCTACCAAACTTCGTCGCTCGTCAATTTGGCCTTATCCAAAGATGGCCTATTCTATTAATCCGCTACTACTCTACTCTAGCAAATGTTTAAAGTTCTTTCGCTCTCGGACATTGACCAATGTTTGTCTGAGGTGCGGACTTTAATCTCCTCATTTTCTTGTTCCTCCTTCTCCCATTGCGCATCCATTCTTCATTTTTTGAGCATTTTTGGTCAGCCAGCTGTTAAAGGCTTTTCTCATTGCCCCCTCTTTTGTCTTCTCCAGCCTCGCCTTTTCCTCCAAACCTCTGATAAAGCTGGGCAGAATAAGGCAAGTTCTACAAAACCCCAATCAAAAGGACGCACAGTTCACTCGGCTCTGATTCAGATGGGCCTATTTTGTATAGGCTAGAGCTAAGGTATACTTTTTCAATTTTTTTAATGTCTGTTATATTTCCTTGTGTAGGCTTCCAGGACCGAGCAATCATCCGATATGACTGCGCCGGCTAGAGCTTTATCCCCATAAATTTTGATCGTCCAACATCCCCTAGAGGATGATGAGGCTGCTGAACGCTCGACTGTTAGGGTAACTCCCCAAGGTACGAGGTTAAACATAGTAGTGGGGAGTAGGGACCCACATATAGAGGAGATCCCAATGGATGACCCCTTTTTTGAATATCATCATTTGCATACTCCCATCTTTTTTGTGCAAGAGTCGGATGACGAGTATTCTAGGCTTCATCCTGAGCAGGTCGTCCCATTGATTTATAAGTGGATTGCCTCGCGAATTAGGGGTGTTATTGGGATATCGATGGCCTGTTCAGGCTGGCATAATTGGATGTGTTGGAGGAGGCCATGTCATTTGTAAGGCGGACATGGTCAAACAAGTGATAAGTGTACTTAGAACACTGCTAACTACCGGCTTTATTATCATATATTTTAATACAAATTAGAGTCATTTTGTGCTTTGTTATTAGGAAAGAAAACAAGACAAGAAGATGAAGTAAATACACATGTTCAGGACCATACGGATGCATTGGAAGCCCGCGGGAGCATCGAAAATAGGACGTGCAGAACCAGTGAAGAAACTCACTGGCTCTGCGGCGCCTGCGCACTCTCCATACAACATGGCTGTAGCTTTGGCGCCCCAGCACCCAACGACCAGCGCCGCGGCGCCTCAGAACGCCCCAAAACCCTGATGTTTGACGTGTTTGATGCGTATTATGATTATGAGGCCTCCCTATATAAATCCAACTTCATCCAAACCCCAAGGGAGGAGAAATTCAGATGTATTTGAATTTCTATGTTTATGTTTTTTATTCTTAAAGTACCTTTTTAATGTTTAATACATTTGATGGTTGTTGCTCTTTATTATCTTACGATTTCTGAGCCCATAGATTGTGTTTTGTCAACTCCCATATAGATCCAGTCATGTTTCTTCTATGTGTGATTTGCGAACTCAGTTATGACTGGTACAATTGTTATGTGTTGGTCTTCTGCTACAGTATTGCCTGAGGGTATATTATCGACGTTAGATAACTCGTAATGATGACTTTTGTGTGCTGTTAACATAGAGGAAATAATCATTGATTAACTTAGAATTGAATATGCGTATAATTGAATATCCTCCGACTGTTGGTTTGGGATGTGAAACTTTCAGTTGAGTAAATAACAAGAATCAATAACTGAATATAGGAGTTTGATACAAGAGGGATTCTCGATGCTTTCCTATATTTCTCTACTGATATTTTTTTTTATGTATTTTCCATATTTTTTACTTTATTTTACCAATCAATCTACTCTTTCTGCCTTAATTATTGCTAACGTTTTGTTTGAGTAAACCAGTTCTTTGTAACCATCTCTCTGAGGAATCGACACCCCAACTATACTGCGATAACCACAAGTAACCGCAAGTACTTTTTAGGCGTAATCAAATTTGGCACCGTTTGCCGGGGAGGCGGTTTACAAGCAAAATGAGCAGGTTTGCTTGGTCAAACACGAAGCGGTAACTTTGTTCCATCTTATTTTTTTATTTTATTTTTAGTTATTATTATTTGCTTATTTATTTTATTTTAATTTAAGTTTTAGTTAGATTTTAATTTTTAGTTTACTCTTTTTATTTATTTATTTTTTTTTGTTTATTTTGTTTCTTGTTTTACTTGAATTTAATTGCATGCCTAGACTTAGGGATTGGTTGGGTAGATTTGCTAGAATAGAACATAAAGATTCAAGTTCAGATTCAGAACACATATTTGAAAATCTTTTGCCACACCATCCGCGTCTAGCGCATATAATATGAGTGAATATTTTATAATTATTAATATTCTATCAATAAATTAATTAAATATTTAATTGTGATAAGAAAAGTAAATTCATTGAATACTGCATAATTTATTATCAATTGTTTAACATATGATTTTGAAGAGCTATAAATATTTGCTTAAAGGGTGTCTTTGAATATATATAACCTTCATTATTCACATTATAAAAAGAACGTTATATCTCAGAGAAACAAATAACGAAAAAAATTACAAATCATTCTTTTTTCTCTTTTATTCTCATAAACTTATTTTGAATATCTCAATCAATTGAAAGAGTGAATAAATTGGTTCGAGATAGAATATTCCTGCATTAGAAAAAACTCTAAGTGGAATTAATCATTTCTTTCTTGTGTTTTTTTTTTTTAAGAAAATAAAATAAAATAATCTTCTATGTTAATTATATTACCTTAAATGTCAATTTGTTTATTTCAAAATTAATGCTAAAGTCTGTTTATTTTTCAACTTGTCTATTACAATCAGTTCAATTTTTACGACATGAAAATTTTTATGAATTTTTAAATCATGACAAGAAAAATGATATATTTTGACAAACAATACGGGGTTATTGATCAATTTTTCTCATTAACAATTGCCAAATACTGTAGGTTCAACCTCGATCTCTAGTTAAACTTTATTAAATTAGTATTTTTTTAGTGATCATTTTGGCACAATTCATCATGAAATATTATCTTACTACTTTATAAAATTTGCTTAGATATTATCTTGATTATAGGTATAATAATATCTAATCCCCACGAAGTGCTTTTGATGACAAGATCATCACAATAAAATTGATATATACCTTAAAGCAATTCTTTTGGCAATTCTTAAATGATATATTTATATTTTATATATTAACCTAACAATAATCCTTGGCATGCCATCTATATTTTATGATCAAACATGATTAATATTGACTTCTAAGAGAAAGAAAGAAGCAGATTAACTTAAATTAAGGGTGCATGCTCTTTCCTAACACCACTTTAATTAGAGAAATAGAGAAATCATTAAACAAATGAAAATTAATTAATTAAAAAAATGTGGACAGTGCTATAGAGCTTCTCTTTATTCTCCACCACTGTCCTTATCATCAGTAGTTGTATTTGGTGCTTTATCTTTGTCTTTAATGATAATTGGAAGCACTAGTCATCCATTAAATCTATTTTATGCCTACCTAATTTATCTTTATGGCAGAGCCAAAGACAAACAAGTCCCCAGTCACCAAATTTTTTACAAATTAGTTTCTTATGAAGCACTCTGAGCTTGCTAATGGTTGACACTAAAAGGAAAATAGAAATTAATTAAAGCTAAGCTCATTCTCTCTGTGTCATTGAAATTCCTAAATAGGGCACACCAAGTTATGAAAAAGTAGTCAACAAACTTGAAATTTGCATAATACTTTTTGTTCAAGTTTTTAAGTTTCATTCCAAATGATTTAGTATTATTAATTGAATGGTGAGATGGTGTAGAAAACTACAAAATTTGTAAAATAATTTATGTGCCATCATTTAGGAAATAAGATTAAGAAGTGAGCTTAGTTTATGTTAATCATTGAATCAATAATTATGAGATAAGTGAGACCCACGTGATACTCACACTAGATTAATCATGACAAGTTAATTCAATATTTAACATAAACTTAATTTGTTATTGGATTCTGGTCCATTATTTAAGATGAAAATTTTGCATAATTAATGTTTTATAATATTAATATGTAGACATATAGAGGCAAAAATTATCAAAATTTTAATTTCAAAATATAAAAAGACTAAGGGTATTTTGATATTTCCACTGAGGATATCATAATCAATACTGTTATATATATAAATAAATAACTATATTGATCCACTAACTTTCTACGACCTTAGTGCCCCAACAAAAGAAAAGTGGTATCCTTTCACCTTTTTCTAGCTAATTTGAAATTTTAAACTAAAAAGCAAGTAGATTGCATTCTTTATATATATATATCACACAAACAAATCAATTTTTAATTTTATCTCCAAAGAATCCCACTCTGATTAAAGTTAATGTTGCCTGCAATATAGATAGAAATAAGCATCATTTGCATTTATAATCTCTTGAATGAGAAAATTATAAAGAAGCAGCTTAGAAAACAAAACAAGTTTTTGCTTCAAATGGGTCTCTTGCTTCTCAAGAAGATTAGTCTCCTCTTTCTCCTCATTTCAGCTTCATTTTTATTAACTTCTTTGGCAGGTGGGTTCTAAAAATTTCTTTCTCTTGCCTAGCTGCAGCCTTCGCTACAATAACCCTATGTGAAAATGCATTGCTCGAGCTTTGAAAACTAAGTTACTATATATATAACATAATAATAACAGTTACATAAAATGATAATTTTTTTAAACAACCCTAGAAGAACCCTTCTAGGGTTTCCAGAAGGTTTTAATGGGTTATATAAGTTACATTTATTTATATGATTAAATTGCATTTACAGGTCGAAGCATACCAAAGTCTGCGAATAAGTTGGCTGAGGAAGTGGATTCAATTTTTGAGGTTTGCTACTACTCATCATGTTAATTAAGATGTGGGGTTCATGTGTAGCATTTCATAAAGTTACTCATTTTAAAAATGAAAATAGAAGAAGTTGTGACTTAACATCATAATAATATTTCAAATTAATCATTCAAGTTGCTCTACTTCTCCTAACTCATCATTGTTTTTGTTGTTGTTCAAAAGATTTTACTAGTTAAACTAGTCAGCACCCACACCTTTCAACATATTTGGTACTATATGAGTACAACCTAGACTCTTCAACCATAAACAAAACCAAAGTATATTAATTTTCCCTCACAAAAAAAAGTCTATATTGCTTCCATTTCTTTTATTTCATGATTTAATTTCTTTTTCACTATAAGGTTTTCAATTAATTAATATGTAGGAGAAGCCACTGCAGGAAGAGGAAATGAGTGTGATGAAATGAAGGCTTCTGAAGGCAAACACCAAAGATTATGGCAGATATGATCCATCACCAACTCTTGTCAAGCCTCCTTTCAAGCTCATACCAAACTGATCCATATATATATATAGGGTCAAGCCATCAAGCCTATATAGATGGTGAATCCGAGTTGTAATTAAATAAAATGATGCTGCAGCAGGCAGCAGGCAGCAATCTATTATATATATGTAGCATTTCCTTGTAGTTGCACCATATATACTAGTATAATATAATGAATATTAAGTTTTGAACCATATATACTAGTACTAGTATAATATAATGAATATCATATATATATATATATATATCTATAATATATATATATATATAGTGTTTGGTACTGTACATGTTATGTATATTGCATGTTCTTAATTACAGCCTCCATGAACTTATATAATCTTAAATGATCAAATTATGCAAGTGCTTTTAGGGATCAATCCCCATCCATATTTATGGCTGTTGCTGATTTTGCTTGATTGTCTTATATTCTATACTGATGTGAATCAATTAAATTAGTTAAATTTGTAAATCCCTTGAGGTGGTATATTATCAGATTTAAGGTTCGAATCATTTTCACAGGTGAACTTAAATTGAGAATTTAACAAATGACAATACTCGAAAATAAACATAATTTATGATGAACGCTTTTCATAATTTAAAAAGGGAGATTGTCATTTTTCCCCATAACATATCACCACTTTATGATATACATTTTTTTGCCTTCACATGTTCGGACACATATTAGAGGTCTCATTTTTTTTTTATTCAATAATATGTTCTTTTTTTGATTATTCTGATGTCTAAATGGAATATAAGTCGGTCTCATAATTTCTCTTATATCTCAGTATATTTTGGTGTGAATATGTTTTCCTACTAATTAAGAGGAACACGTAGGGCACAAATTATCTTATATTGTTAGGCTTTGTCGTAACTAGACTATAATCTTAAGTATTCCTCAGTTTTTATTCGAATGTGAATCTTGACCTTGTAATTGCGTCATTAGGTTATGTATCATTAGATCTTTCGACATTATTTACACAATGCATCTTTAAAAAAAAAAAAAACATTAGGAATAAAATGGGATATTAAATTATTTTTTTTCAGAAGACTAAGATCAAAGTGGTAAAAAAAAATTTCTAAAAACGACTGAAGTCTCATTATCCATAATCTAAAATCAGCACATTTCTGTTATATTATGTAAAATAATGGAAGCAATATATATATATATATATATGTTGACGGCTGATTTTGGTCTCAGGGCAATATGGGATATCACTCCCGAGACTAATCCTCCCTCAATAGTGAATTTGTTTGGTTATGAGGGACCAAAAGCAAACTTAGCAAAGACAGATAATACGCCAATCGACAAGGATATGAAATAAAGCGCATATGAAATAAAATAATAATGATATGCGGATGGATACTTTACATTGATCCTAGATCAAATCTCTCAATTTCTCTCTCCAAAGCTAGCACATGTATTTACTTCTACCCGTTACACTACACTTCTAAAGAAACCTCATTTACATTGAGGGGAATAGGTGAGAAGATAATACAAAGAGTATAGAGGTGATAAGGCTGGACACGCAGGTCCAATTAATAAATCAAATTTATTACAATTTCCAAAATTGTCCCACCCGACTAATATCCATCCGATATACATTATTCATGCATCGCAACCATGTATTCATACAAGCATGTTATCAATCAATCTAATCCAATTAATTAATCTGATAATTAGTGATCATCCAATGTTCAAACAACGATTTGATTTTTGCTCGAGTCAAACTCGTTTTGCGAATAAGTACTCAAAGTACGAATTCTTGAATTAAATTAAACTACATAATTAAATCCAATTTAATACGCATTTAATTCTAATTCACTATTTAATTCCAAATTAAATATTACACCTTTATTAACGAACCTTTACGACTTAAATTCCAAATTTAATCGCAACGGGTCTCAAAGCCCGATTAACATCTAATGTTTATTTAATTAGAGTCCAATGGGCTTTTAATTAATTTCTATAAGGCGTGGACTTTTGGTCAACTCGGGTCAAACCGAACAACCAAAATCCAATCCGGGAGTTACCCCATAAGCCCAGAAATCAATTTTTGGCCCATTAGGCCCAATTAAATAATTAAGGTCCATTAAGTCATAATTGGACTTTATGGATACGGTTTTAGGCCCAATTGGATCCAACCAAATTGGCCTAAACTCAACTTTGTACAACAAAGCCCAAAAGCCCAATTACAACCTTTAAGGCCCATTTTCCAAAATAAGCCCAAATTAATTAACTTATAAAATTCCATAATTAATTAACCTAAGTGTAATACACAATTAATTATCCAATTAACATTTCTAAAACATCAATTAGCCTAATTAATCATGCACTTTAACATTAAATAGTGTCCAACACAATTTATCAAAATCAAACCCAATTTACATGCTTTTGTTCTCGGTAATTAGGGGTTTTCCAATCCGATTCGGTTTCAATCCAATTGAATCCACTATCATCATTTCCCAAATCAATTCAACTCATCCAATGAATTAAAATAAAAAACACAATGAATTTCAATTCAATTGAATTCGGCCAAGCCACTTTAATTTGGGAAAAATGTTCCAAATCAAAATTCAATCAAATTGAACTTCAAAACAACATTACCCAATTGTTTTAAGTCATCCAATGATCAAACAAACAAAATCACCAAGAAATTTAGGGTTCTTTAATTTCGGCCAACATAAGCAATTTGGGGAAATTTGTTCCAAACACAATTTCAACAAATTGATCCAATCAATCTTAAATAAACATACTTTAAGCATTCTCATTCATCCAATTTCACAAAATATGCTCAAAATCAAGTTTACCCAAATTGTCACTTTATGCCAACATAAAAAATTGGGGAAATTTGTTCCAAACATAATTTCTTCAATTGATCCAATCAATCATTAATTCAACAACATTTAAGCATACTTAATCAATCATTTAATCAAATCATGCTTCAATTGATTTTACCCAATTTGTCATGCCAAAATTTAGGGAAAATTGAATCCAATCCAATTTCATGAATTGATCATACACAACTTCAATTCAACCTCATTCAAGCATACTTCATCAAACAATTCAAACAAATCATGCTTAAATCGAGTTTACCCAATTTTAACCCTAACTTTTTCATGCTTGATCAAAGCTCAAGATACCATTGTAGGTTTCTAATATAGGTCCCAAGAATCATGAAAATCAAGCACAAAATTCGCATGAATACACAAAGGAGTAAGGCGGAATACATACTCACATTGATGGTTTGAGATGTGAAGAAGAACAAGACCATTTTCCTCCTTGTTGAAGCTCGGTTTGGCCTCCTTGAACAGCAGAGACTGCTCGGTTTTGGGTTGTGGTGGCTCCTCCAAAATCGGCCATTGAATACCTCCATTGAAGCTCCAAGCTTCAAGCTCCAAAAATGGATTCCAAGCTCATAAATTCGTTTCCCTATCACCTATGTATAACCCAAGTGTGTGCTAGCACTACTCCTTCTTCTTTGCTTCTCACTGATTCGGTTAAACCAGAATTTTTTGGAGAAGAAATCGGTTCCAAGCGTGAAGGAGAGGAAGAAGAAAAGAGAGGGAAAAGGGTTTCACGTGAAACCGTGTGGAGAGAGAGAGAGAATTAGTCAAAAAGAAAAAGTGTCAAATGTTTTTTTTTATATTTTCCAAAATAATAAAGCCATATACCACTTTTCAATTTTCCAAAAAGTCAAAAGCAAAAGCAATAAATGCCTTTCAACTACCATATCAATCACTCAAATCAAATGACAACTTGTCACATCACTCAAAGTGACTAATGATTTGACGCTTGATGTGATTTGCGATTTGACGCACGATTTGACTTGCGTGCCGTACTCGCATTCGAAATGCGAATGCGCTCGCAAACAATCTCGGGCTCGGGTTCGCTAATTCCAAATTAACGAATTTTCCGTTGCGTCGTAATTAAATGATTACGCCTAGCGAAATCACTATTAACGTCGCTAACGAATTAATTCTAAATTAATTCATTCGCCCGAATTAAAATCTAATTTTAATTCCGCGTCGAAATCCAATTTCTAATAATACATCAAATATATTATTTTATCGATTAATTCCAAATTAATCGTTCTCTCTCTTTAATTAATATTTTATCCCAGATAAAATATCTCCGTGATTAATCCCAGATTAATTTTCTCTCTCTTCTAATTAATCCCAGATTAATTAAGTGCGAGTTATACGTCATCAGTGAATCTTCGGGAAGCGACCCATGAGATCTCCGGATATGTTTGCAGTAAATACGGTCGTCGGACTATCCGAACACGTAAGTACCTCGTACTACGTTTATACCGATTTACAAGACAAGGTTGGCTTCTAGCAAAGCGCCATGCCTACCCAATTCTCCAGAAATATTCTTACAGGAATATATAGATCTGTATCAAGCGTAGTATACCGTAGTATTGTGTATATCGGCCCAATATCGGATAGTCACGTGCTAGGGCTGGGGCTGGATAAGTGTCTGCCCCGTCCGAAGCACATGTCGGATGTCTGGTAACTAGTCTCTATAATCGGATATACATGACCTTGTCATAATATCCTGCGTGACATCATCTCCACTATGACTGAAGTGATACTTCCGTCTCGACATCACACCCAATACACTACGACTCTCTGATAAACCCAGAAGTGGTGTATGCAGAACCGGTTAAAGCCCTGTACCACCAAGAACAAAGTCTATCGATTATCGTAAGTATTAGCGTTGCAAGTCTCAGGTTAAGACTATACACACCTACCTTGATTTCGGCCTCCCATAGACACATAGTCATAATACCAATGGGATTCCGAGGGGTCTATCCAGAGCGAAGCTGTTTCCCGTACCATCGGTGAAACACAACCTCCTATCGCGAGTGCGAGTTATACGTCATCGGTGAGTCTTCGGGAAGCGACCCATGAGATCCCCGGATATGTTGGCAGTAAATCCGGTTGTCGGACTATCCGAACACGTACGTACCTAGTACTACATTTTTACCGATTTACAAGACATGGTTGGCTTCTAGCAAAGCACCGTGCCTACCCAATTCTCCAGAAATATTCTTATAGGAATATGTGATCTATATCAGGCGTAGTATACGTAGTATTGCGTATTAGGATCCAGCATCGGATGTCACGTGCAAGGTCTGGGCTGGAATTGTGTCTTCCCTATACGAAGCATATATCGGATCTCTGGTAACTAGTCTCTATTATCGGATAAACATGACCTAGTTATAATATCCCGATAGCTGCAGCATAAAAGAGCACCAGTTCCGTATCCTACGTGATCATCATCTCCACTATGACTGGAGTGATACTCCAATATCGACATCACACCCAATACACTACGATTCTCAATATACCTAGAATAGGCGTACACGGAACATGTTAAAGCCCTGGACGACCAAAACCAAAGCATATTGATTGTCGCAAGTATTAGCGGTGCCAGTCTCAAGTTAAGACCAAATACACCTACCCTTATTCGGACTTCCATAAACACATAGTCATACTACCAATGGAATTCCGAGGGGTCTATCCAGAGCGAAGCTGTTTCCGTACCATCGGTAAACACAACCTCCTATTACACTTGCATGAGAATCCTATACCCAAATATATGAGAACTATGTCGTTATGCTCCCACAACGCGCACAAGTGTAATACTAGTCTTTTATGCATTATTGATGTCCAATCTCAATAATACTCTGACTAGTGATATTTAATGATTAAACCTTTATGGATTGATATTGTCTCATATCATCTCAATCTGGAACTAATCATATGGACCTTCTATCATTTATACATCTTGGTAATCTAATAAAAAATGATAAAAGGGCAATTTCCTTTGTCACATAGTTAATTTGTACAACAACACCATGATCTGTACAAATAGTGATGCTATGGGTCATAATTGTCCAACATTTTGCACTACAAGAAACTATAGTTTTAGCGACGGACTTTAGCAACAGAATATTTCATTTCAAAATTTAGCGATGGAATAGAGACAAAATTGAAACTGATAATGAAATTAGCTATGGATTTTAGAGACAAAACAATTCCACCCATAAAATTGACGTCAGTTGATGAGCGGAAAATATATCAATATTTATCGCCCCTTTTACTTAATATTTAGTATAGTTTCTCGAGTTTTATGAACGTTTTGATGTGTTTTAGTTTATTTTGCAGATAAAATAAAATCATGACTTAATGGAATCAATCAGGATGAAATATTGAACAAATAAGGGCAAAAACTGGACTTGACATTTTGATTTTGGAGATTAGAAACTTGAAATGGCGTTCTAACGAAGTATAATTTCGGAAATTCCAACTTTCCACAATTGTCGTATTTTGGCCATAACTTTTTACTCCAATATCAAATTGTGGTGATTCAAGTTCCAGATTAAAGAAGCCTCAATGATCTAGAACTTTGAAGTTCATAATAATTTCAAATTCCGAAATTACTATAACCGAAATTGATAAAACATCCAGAAGTGTGTTATGTGTAATTATTAAAGTCATTTCAAAACAAAAAAAAAATAATAAAATAAAAAAAATGAAAATTGTCAAACTTCCACCAAACATGCTTGCATGTTTGGTGGAGGATTTGGAGCCATATTTGGTGGAGCAATTGGTGGAGAAATTGGTGGAAGCCTTTAGATTTGCCTATAAATACCAAACTAAACTTTGTAAATTTTTCATGGTTTTTGGAGGAATTTCTCCAGTAAAACCTAAAGGAAAGTGTCTTGTATATTTATTTAAGTTTTCTTGTATTTTCTTTTTATTTAATTAATAAAATTTTATGTGTTTTCATTTACAGCATGAGCAGGTAATCTCATTCTACTATGGTGAAAATGTGAGACTTTTAATATAATAAATTAGATTAATCTCCCTTATTTTAATTAAAATTTGGATTAATTAGTTACCGCCTATATGGCTAGTTTATGTGACAACCTTATTTACCGCCTATATGGTCGGTTTTACATTCCAGACGTAGTTTCCGCCTATATGATCGGTTTAGGTAATAACCTTGTTATCGCCTATATGGTCAATTGGACTTAATTGAGACAAATGGAATTTTCGCCTTTATGGTCTGGTTAAATATAATTAATTAATCGGCAAACATTGAAAATAAGGGAGATTTCTAATTTTGAAATATTAAAAATGGATCCTCTAACCCCATCATTTTCTTTAATTATTGTAATTTTACTTTTATTTATCTTCAAGTTATTTTTATGTCATTTGCCTTCCTAGAAGGCTTTGACGATTTGGCCTTGCCCTTTCTTTTCTTCTTCTTCTTCTTCACACCTCCAGAAGCCTTCGGCCAAGCCTTGGCCTTCTGAGATGTCGAAGTAAGATACGCCTCGCGCTTCTTGTCCTTAAGAAGCTCTGGCTCTGCCTCTTTCAGCATCGTCATCAACTCTCCAAGAGTTTTCTCTTAGTTCATCATATTGTAGTTCATGATGAACCCGCCCCAGCAGTCGGGCAGAGACTGTAAGATCAAATCTATGGAAGTTTCAGCCTCGAAGTTTATGCCCAGCTGACCTAGTTGTTCGATGTCAGCAATCATCTGCGACACATAGTGCTCGACAGATGTACCATCTGACATACGTGAGAAAAAAAGTTTCTTTTGCAATTTATACTTCTGAGATCTAAGATTAGATCTATGAAGATCCTTCAATTTCAACATCATGTTATAGGGATCCAATCCTTTATTTTGACGACGAAATTGAGGGGTCATTGCGACAAGCATGGCAGATTGAGCAGTTGAGTTGTCATCACTATGAGTCTTCCAAAGCTCATGATCAACTACTGTTGGACAATTATGGCCCATAACATCACTATTTGTACAGATCATGATGTTGTTGTACAAATTAACTACGTGACAAAGGAAATTGCCCTTTTATCATTTGTAATTAAATTACCAAGATGTATAAATGATAGAAGGTCCATATGATTAGTTCTGGATTGAGATGATATGAGACAGTATCAATCCATAAAGGTTTAATCATTAAATATCCCTAGTCAGAGTATTATCGAGATTGGACATCGATAATACGTAAAAGACTAGTATTACACTTGTGCGCGTTGTGGGAGCATAACGACATAGTTCTCATATTTTGGGTATAGGATACTCATGCAAGTGTAATAAGAGGTTGTGTTTACCGATGGTACGGAAACAGCTTCACTCTGGATAGACCTCTCGGAATTCCATTGGTAGTATGACTATGTGTCTATGGAAGTCCGAATCAGGGTAGGTGTATTTGGTCTTGACCTGAGACTTGCACCGCTAATACTTGCGACAATCATTATACTTTGGTTTTTGTCTTCCAGGGCTTTAACAGGTTCTGTGTACGCCTCTTCTGGGTATATTGAGAATCGTAGTGTATTGGGTGTGATGTCAAGACGGAAGTATTACTCCAGTCATACTGGAGATGATGATCACGTAGGATACGGAACTGGTGCTCTTATGTACTGCAGTCATCGGGATAATATGACTAGGTCATGATTATCCGATTATAGAGACTAGTTACCAGAGATCCGATATGTGCTTCGTACGGGGCTGACACAATTCCAGCCCCAGGCCTAGCACGTGACATCCGATGCTGGATCGAGATACGTAATACTACGTATACTACGCCTGATATAGATCACATATTCCAGTAAGAATATTTCTGGAGAATTGGGTAGGCACGGTGCTTTGCTAGAAGCCAACCATGTCTTGTAAATCGGTAAAAACGTAGTACTAGGTACGTACGTGTTCGGATAGTCCGATGACCGGATTTACTACCAATATATCCGGGGATCTCATGGGTCGCTTCCCGAAGATTCACCGATGACGTATGACTCGCACTTTATTAATCTGGGATTAATTAGATGAGAGAGAAAATTAAGCTGGGATTAATTGCGGAGATATTTTATTTGGGATAAAATATTAATTAAAGAGAGAGAACGATTAATTTGGAATTAATCGATAAATTAATATATTCGATATATTAAACGAAATTGGATTTCGACGCGAAATTAAAATTAGATTTTAATTCGGGCGAACGAGTTAATTTAGAATTAATTCATTAGTGACGTGAATAATAATTTTGTTAGGCATAATTATTTAATTAAATTTGATTTAATTACGTCGCAACGAAAAATTCGTTAATTCGAAATTAGTGAACCTGAGCCCGAGAGTGTTTGCGGGCGCACTCGCATTTCGAATTCATGTGCGGCCCACAAGTCACATCAAACTTCAAATCACTAGTCAATCAAGTGATAGAAGTCACATCACTTTGAGTGAAGTGATGCTTGTCATTGATGTGAATAGTGATGGAAATTGTTGGAAGAGTGTTAGACACTCAAGTGTGATTGAAAGACATATACCATTATTTTATTAATTGGTATTTGACTTTTATTTTTTTGGTATTAGATATACAAAACACACAACACATTTTCTCTCTCTCTCTTGGAAACTCACGGTTTTGGGGAACCATTTTCCCTTCTCTCCCTCTCTCAGCTTTGAAGCCATTTTCTTCTCCAAAATTCTGCCATGGCCGAATTTTTACAAGAAGGAATGGAAGATTTGTGGCAAATCTATCCATGCTAGCACATGAAGAGTCATCCAAGGTGATAGGGAAACAAACTTGTGAGCATGGAATCATCATTCGAAAGCTTGGAGCTTGGAGAATCCATGAAGGTGTTGACCGAATTTGGAGGACAACAAGGAGCAAAAAACCGAGAGTTCAAGGAGCCAGAAAGTTTTGTTGTTACTCGCATCGCATAACCGATCAATGTAAGTATGATTCCGCCATATTTCTTTGTTGTATTCGCACATGTTTCTTGCTTGAAATTGATCCCGGGACTATAGTAGAAACCCAACAATGGTATCTTGAGCCATTTTGAGCATAAAATGAACTTAGGGTAAAATTTGGGTAAAATCAATTTGAGCATGATTTGATAAAATTGATTGATTGAGTATGCTTGAATGATGATGTATTGAAGTTGTATATGATCAATTTCATGAAAAGTTGATTGGATAAATTTTTGCCCAAAATTTAGGCTTGGCCGAATGCTATTGTTGCCCTAAGTCATGATATTTTTTGTTCCTTTGATCATTGGATGACTTGAAACAATTGGGAAATTTTGATTTGTAATTCAATTGAATTGAAAACGAAATCGGACAAAAATTCCCCTAAATTACCGTGAGCTTAAAGCATGTAAAATGATGTGATTTTTGATTCAAATGTGTTGGACATATGTTGATGATAATGAGCATAATTAATTGAGCGAATTATTATTTTGGAAATGTTAATTTGGTTAATTAATTATGGCATACACTTAGGTTAATTAAATTATGAAATTTGGAATTTTGTAAGTTAATTAATTGGGCCAAATTTGGAATTGGGCTTGTAAAGTTGTAATTGGGCTTAAATGGGCCTGGTTGGGCCAAGTTTGGTTTAGGCTAATTGGTTGGATCCAATTGGGCTCAAAACCATTTCCATAAAGTCCAATTATGACTTAATGGACCTTTAATAATAATTGGGCCTAATGGGCCTAAATTGGTTTCTTGGCAAATAAAGGTGATTCCTTAAATGAGCTTTGGTATTTGGGTTTGACCCATATTGACCAAAAGTCCATGCCTTAAGAAATTAATTAAAAGCCCATTGGACTTTAATTAAATTAAAATTGGATGTTAATCGGGTTTTGAGACCCGTAACGATTAGATTTAGAATCTAAATCGTAAAGGCACATTAAAAAGTGTAATTATATAATTTGGAATTAAATAAAGAATTAGTATTAAATACAAATTAAATTGGATTTAATGTTGTAGTTTAGTATAATTCGTGAATTCGTACTTTGAGTACTTATTCGTAAAACGAGTTGGACTCGCGCAAAATCAAATCGTTGTTTGAACATTGGATGGTCATTAATTTTCATATTAATTAATTGGATTAGATTGATTGATAACATGCTTGTGTGAATACATGGATGCGATGTATGAATAATGTATATCGGATGTATATTAGATGGGTGAGGGTAATTTTGGAAATTGTTGTAATAAATTTAGAATTTATTAATTGGACCTGCGTGCCCAGCCTATTACCTCTTGACTCTGTGTATTTCTCTTATCACCTATTCCCCTCAATATAAATGAGGTTTCTTTAGATGTGTTATGTAATCGGGTAGAAGTAATACTTATGCTAGCGGGAGAGAGGAAATTGAGAGATTTGTTCTAGGAACAATGTGTTAAGTATCCATCCGCATATCATTATTATATTCACTTACGCGCCTTATTATGTGTTTAGAATGCATGTTTAAAGGTGTATGATGATGAGACCTTAACAAAGATAATTAATTGGTTGCCAATTACGCGAAAAAAAACCCTCAAAATATATTAAGCATTTTTCCTTCTATTGAGTGATTCTTACTCAAGATCCAAGACTGGCACTGGTTTGTTGGCCAAAGTCAAGACCTTTGTTCGTCGCAGATGTGTTTGAATCATGAAACCTTTATTCCATATCGGTGTCTTGTCCAAGTTGTGATTTGTTGGCCAAAGTCAAGATCACTTCTTGTCCATCGATATTGATTACGAAGCTTTCCATGGTCAATGGGTTCCGCTTAACTGGGATCACTAAGTTTGTTGTGCTAAAGCCAAGGCTTAGTTGATTCAGAGGAAAAAGGTTAGGCAATATATTGGATATATTGGCATATATAAGATATATGTTTCGGACTTGGATGTTCACCTACTGGATCTAGGAATTGGATGTGATCCAATTAATCTTAGAGATCTACCTAGTTAATTATCATACAATTTGTTGGCCAAAGTCAAGATTATGTGTTATTTAACGGGATCCTAGCCCACTAGGAAACAAGGTTTCCCGAGTACTCCACAGAGGGTTAGAGGCTCGCAGAAAATTAGTGAGAGGCAAGTATTAAATTTGCAATATTCGTTTAGTTACTTGCCATACACGCTCATTACAAATATTTCGTCAAATAAATTAATATATTAGTTGGACTAATATTTAATTATTGTTTTAATTAAACAGTTGGACTGTATTCAAACTATTTCAATTATAGTTGATTATATAATTGGATTATAGTAATCAATATAATTGAATTTAACCAATTAAATTATAATTGATTGTATAGTTAGACTATAGTAATCATTATAATCAATAGTACCTAAAATCGTTGATTAAATAGCTGGACTATAGCAATCAATATAAATGAAAGATTAGCATTTAAAACATAATCTTGGGTGAAAATGTATTTAAATGGCTTTAATTTTCAAATTGGGAATAAAACTTCAGGATAGTCCTGAAAACCGAGAAGTTACTTTATTTGATATAGTGACGTCTCGAGCCTAAGCCCGGAGTTGAGCAAATAGTAGACCATGATCTTTGGAATATTCATGTGATGATAACTTTAGTGCTTAATCCATTAAGCTTGCCAAATAGACTGCTTAATTTCTTAGTCAAAACTAAGGATTAGATCTTATAGTATGATATTGAAATGAAGGATCTTCATAGATCTATCCCTAGATTTTAGAAGTACAAATTGCAATAGTAACTCTTGGAGATTTAATGGCTATACTCAAGGAGACAAAGCCAGAATTTGCAATATGGCAAGAAGCGCAAGACGCATCTTACTTCGACATTCCGGAAGGCCAATTCTTGGCCAAAGGCTTATGAGGTGTGGAAAAGGGGCAAAGTCAAAGTCATTATAATCTTCTGGGAAGACAAAGACATATCCGAAAATGTCTGCCTAAACTGTGGCAAACGGGGTCACTGGAAGCGTGACTGCTGTATGGACAAGGAAAACATGAAGGAATTGAAGAGGGGCAAGGCTCGGCTTCAAATATGTTTTTCATAAACATGTTCATTACCAGTATTAAAATTGGATTTTAGATACTAAATATGGTACATAAATATTTACTGATGTGCAGAATCTGCTGAGAGCAGGATACTGACTTCAGTTGAGATTTACCTACGAATTGAAAACGGGACCAGAGTCGCTGTTTTCACCGTAGATACCAATTTAGGAACTACCCTTCATGTATGTACTTAAAATAGGAATCTGTTAGAATATAACTAGTTTGACTAGAAACATTCTCTCTATATCAGGGTTTAACCTGTTGCGGGTATAACAGTATTTATATTTTGAATATAAATGAATCTCAAACATAATACATGACAAACAAATAGCTCAAACTGATTAAATCAGTTGAGACTTATAAGTGGCAATTGTTGTCTGTGACACAATTAAACAAGACTCGTATATCCACACTTTCAAAGAGTGGATACTAGGACAGATTTGATTCTATTCAAATGATGTCTACGAATCTAGTTTATTGGGCAAAGTGCCTAAAACACCTGTACTTGGTAAAAGTGCAAGTGCCACCGATCTGTTAGCCCTCGTTCATAGTGACGTAAGTGGGCCCATGTCTAGCTAGGCTACATGTGGATATGAATGTTTTGTGACCTTTACGGATGTGGCATCGCGTTATGGTTATGTGTTTCTGTGAAACACAAGATCATAAACTTTTGATAATTCAAAGAGTTTCGCGACACGAAGTAGAACAGACAGACCGGCTAAAGTATTAAACAACATGATTGACCATGATGAAAATACTTATGCAATAAGTTTCTCATACTTACATGAAGTTATAGTAGTAATAGTATTTTCAATGAGGACTCCTTCCGGAACACGTCAATGTTTGTGGGGTCCGAACAGCGAACACCAAACAAAATTTTGTTGGACATGATAAGGTTAATCACGAGTCACTCTAAGCTAACATTTCCTTCAAAGGATATGCATTAGACAGTGAAAAACTTATTTTGAATAAGGTTCTATAAAATCTGTTTGACAGACTTCATATTAGAATATGAACAGGAAAGAAACTGGGTTTTCTGATTCCTGAAGATTTGGGTATGCTAGGCATAGGTTTAGATGATACCCAACGGACCCAAATCGGATAAAGTGCCTAATTGGGGGTTATCCTAGGAAACCTAAGTATAGTAACTTATACCAACTACTAGAGACAATTTAATTATTGCTCGCCTGCGATTTTCCTAGAGGAATACTATATGCGTGGTAAGTGGGAGGAAAAGTAAACTCGATGAAAATCGGAGTAATACCTATTCCCTGCACCGATTCCGTAATGACATAAATAGTTCATCTAGGATGAAACTATACCAATAAGCTTCGAATACATAAGAACCGCGTTAGTCGGATAGGAGTCAGAAAATAACCTGGGGTAATGGGTTTTCTGATCTGACCTCATAAAAGATGTCATCTTATTGAGAAATACAAACTGACTAGTATGAGGAAGTGATACAAGGTATCGACTCCAAGTTTGGATACTAATGATGTACCTGTTGGATAAAATGACCATAGCGTCACTATTTGCACAGATCATTGTGTTGTTGTAGCAAATTAACTATGTGACAAGGAAATTGCACTCTCATCATTTGTGATTAGATCACCAGATATATAAATGAAGAGAGGTCCCTATGATTAGTTCCTGGATTGAGATGATATGAGACAGTATCAGTCCACGAAGGATTAATCATTAAATATCCCTAGCCGTAGTATTATCGAGACTGGACATCGATAATGCGGAATAGGCTAGTATTGCACTTGTGCGCGTTGTGAGGGCACAACGGCATAGTTCTCTATATATAAGTATTGGATACTTATGCAAGTGCGATAGGAGGTCGTGTTTCACCGATGGTACGGGAAACAGCTTCGCTCTGGATAGACCCCTCGGAATCCCATTGGTATTATGACTATGTGTCTATGGGAGGCCGAAATCAAGGTAGGTGTGTATAGTCTTAACCTGAGACTTGCATCGCTAATACTTACGATAATCGATAAACTTTGGTCTTGGTGGTAGGGGACTTTAAACGGGTTCTGTGTACACCACTTCTGGGTTTATCAGAGAGTCGTAGTGTATTGGGTGTGATGTCAAGACGGAAGTGTCACTTCAGTCATATTGGAGTTGATGTCACGCAGGATACGGTACTAGTGCTCTTGAGTGTTGCGCAACCAATCGGGATATTGTGACCAGGTCATGTATATCCGATTATAGAGACTATGTTACCAGACATCCGACATGTGCTTCGGACGGGGCAGACACTTATCCAGCCCCAGCCCTAGCACGTGATTATCCGATACTGGGCCAATATACACAATACTACGGTATACTACGCTTGATACAGATCTATATATTCCTGTAAGAATATTTCTGGAGAATTGGGTAGGCATGGCGCTTTGCTAGAAGCCAACCTTGTCTTGTAAATCGATATAAACGTAGTACGAGGTACTTACGTGTTCGGACAGTCCGACGATCGTATTTACTGCCAACATATCCGGAGATCTCATGGGTCGCTTCCTGAAGATTCACCGATGACGTATGACTCGCACTTTGATTAATCTGGGATTAATTAGAAGAGAGAGATAGAATTAATCTGGGATTAATTCGATGAGAGAGAAAATTAATCTGGGATTAATTGCGGAGATTTTTATCTGGGATAAAATATTAATTAAAGAGAGAGAACGATTAATTTGGAATTAATCGATAAATTAATATATTCGATATATTAATCGAAATTGGATTTCGACGCGGAATTAAAATTAGATTTTAATTCGGGCGAACGAATTAATTTAGAATTAATTCGTTAGCGACGTGAATAGTGAATTCGCTAGGCGTAATCACTTAATTACGACGCGACGGAAAATTCGTTTTTGGAATTAGCGAACCCGAGCCCGAGAGTGATTGCGAGCGCATTCGCATTTCGAATTCGAGCGCGGCACGCGAGTCACATCAAGCGTCAAATCGCTAGTCGCGTCATCACAAATCAATTGTCACTTTGATGACAAGTGATTGCAAATATGTGCATTTAATGTAATATTGATTTGAGTGATTGATTAAAATATGTATTAAAGTGAATAGATGTGATGTGAAAGTGATGTATATGACTTAAAATAAAGTAATTGTGATGGAATATGAAAAAGGTTTGGAATATATATATGTTTTATTTATTTTGGGAAAATAAATGAATAATATATATTCTTTTTCTTTTCCCTTTTACTATTCATTCGGTCCTCTCTCTCTTACTGCAACACACGGTTTCTCTTTTCCTCTCTTTTTTTTCCTCTCTTCTTCACGGCATCACTGCCGATTTCTTCTTCATTTTTTCTGGTTTCACCGAAAATTTGAGAAGCAAAAGGAAGATGAACTAGTGCTAGCACACCTTGAGTGATACATAGGTGATAGGGAAGTGATTCTTGAGCATGGAAGCTTGAAGCTTGGAGCTTCAATGGAGTTCATGCATGGCCGATTCTTGGAGGTTCAAAGAGTCCAAATCGCACAGCCCACTGCAAGGAGGAGCTACTGCCGAGCTCAATGGAGGAGCAAAAATCTTGTCTCTTCTTCATCATCAAAACCGAAATTCAATGTGAGTATATTCCGCACCTCCTTTGATGTGTTCATATGCGGTTTTTGTGCATGATTTGTTGATCTTGGGACTTTGATTGAACTCTTACAATGGTATCTTGAGCTTTTGATGCATGAAAACCGAATTAGGGTTCTTGAGCAATTTGGGGCTTTTTGATTTTAGCTTGATTCTGACAAATTGATTGTTTAAGAATGCTTATATATGATCTAATTTGAGTTATATGTAATCAATTTGATAAAAAAAATTGATTGGATTGATTTTCCCCAATTTGCTTATTTTTGTCAAAACTTTAATTTGGGTAAACTCGATTTAGGCATGATTTGGTTGAATTGTTTGATGCAGTATGCTTGAATGAGGTTGAATTGAAGTTGTGCATGATCAATTTCAAGAAAATGGATTAGATCAATTTTCCCCAATTCTTTAGGTTGAACATGAAACTTGAAATTGGGTAAAATGTGTTTTGAGCATGTTTTAATTGAATTGGATGTTTAAGTATGCTTAGAACATGTTTAATTGAGATTGTGTGTGATCAATTTCATGAAATTGGATTGGATTCAATTTTCCCCAAATTGGAGGCTTGGCCGAAAATTGGAATAACCCTAATGTCTTGGTAATTTTGTTTTGTTTGATCATTGGATGACTTAAAACAATTGGTTAATGTTGTTTTGAAGTTCAATTGGATTGAATTTTGATTTGGAACATTTTTCCCTTTTAAAGTGGCTTGGCCGAATCTTTATGGACATGAAATTCATTGTGATTTTGTTGTTTGATTCATTGGATGAATTGAATTGATTTGGGAAATTAAGATTGTGGACTCAATTGGATTGAAACCGAATCGAATTGAAAAACCCCTAATTGCCGAGACTTGAAAGCATGTTAATTGGGTTTGATTTTGATTGAATTGTGTTGGACACTATTTGGTTGTTAAAGTGCATGATTAATTAGGCTAATTGATATTTTAGAAATGTTAATTGGGTAATTGATTGTGTATTACACTTAGGTTAATTAATTGTGAAATTTGGAATTTTATAAGTTAATTAATTTGGGCTTGATTTTGAAATTGGGCTTGTTAGGTTGTAATTGGGCTTTTGGGCTTTGTTGTAACAAAGTTGGGTTTAGGCAAAATGGTTGGATCCAATTAGGCCCAAAACCGAATCCAAAAGGTCCAATTATGACTTAATGGACCTTAATTATTTAATTGGGCCTAATGGGCCAAAATTAATTTAAAGGCTTATGGGGTAACTCCCGGATTGGATTTTGGTTGTTCGGTTTGACCCGAGTTGACCAAAAGTCCACGCCTATAGAAATTAATTAAAAGCCCATTGGACTTTAATTAAATAAAACATTAGATGTTAATCGGGCTTTGAGACCCGTTGCGATTAAATTTGGAATTTAAGTCGTAAAGGTTCGTTAATAAAAGTGTAATATTTAATTTAGAATTAAATAATGAATTAGAATTAAATACGTATTAAATTGGATTTAATTATGTAATTTAATTTAATTCGTAGAAATCGTACTTTGAGTACGTGTTCGCAATAACGAGTTTGACTCGAACAAAAATCAAATCTTTGTTTGAACATTGGATGATCACTAATAATCAAGATTAATTAATTTGATTGATTGATTGATAACATGCTTGTATGAATACATGGTTGTGATGTTTGAATAATGTATATCGGATGGATATTAGTCGGGTTGGGCGATTTTGGAAATTGTAATAAATTTGATTTATTAAATTGGACCTGCGTGTCCAGCCTTATCTCCTATTTCTTTGTATTCTCTTCTCACCTATTCCCCTCCATGTAAAAGAGGTTTCTTTAGAAGTGTAGTGTAACGGGTAGAAGTAATACAAGTGCTAGCGGGAGAGAGAAATGAGAGATTTGATCTAGGATCAATGTAAAGTATCCATCCGCATATCATTATTATTTATTTTCATATCGCTTTATTATGTATTTAGAATGCATGTTTAAGGGTGTATGATGATGAGACCTTAACAAAGATAATTAAATTGGTAGCCAATTTGCACGCGAAAAACCCTCGTTAAATATCAAGCGTCATTTCCTTCCATTGAGTGATTCTTGCTCAAGATCGGAGATTGTCAGGGGTTTTTGACCAAAGTCAAGCCCTTGTCAGTCAAAGATGTGCTTTAATCACGAGGCTTTGTTATATATCGGTGTCTGTCCAAGTTGTGTTTGTTTTTGACCAAAGTCAAGACCACTTCTTGTCCATAGACATTTGATTACGAAGCTTCCCTGTCAATGGGTCCACGCTTGACTGGGATCACTAGGTTTGTTTTTGGCCAAAGCCAAGGCCTAGTTGATTCAGAGGAAAACGTTAGGGTATATATTCGATATATAGGCATATATTAGATATATGTTTCGGACTTGGATGTCCACCTACTGGATCTAGGAGTTGGATGGGATCCAATTGATCTTCGACATCTACCTTGTTAATTATCATACAATTTTTTATTGACCAAAGTCAGGATTGTGTGATACTTTAACGGGATCCTAGCCCACTAGGAAACACGGTTTCCCGAGTACTCGACAGAGGGTTAGAGGCTCGACGAAAAATAGTGGGAGGCAAGTATTGAATTTGCAACATTCGTTCAATACTCGCTAACGCTCATTTAATTTATTTCGTCATTAGATTAAATGTTAGTTGGACTAATATTTAAATTGTTGTTTTAATAAACAGTTGGACTGTATTATACTTGATTATATATAATTGGATTATATTAATCAATATATTTGAATTAATTAATTTCAGTTTACAGTTGATTTTATAATTGGATTATAGTAATCAATGTAATTGAGGTTAATTAATTTGGATTATATTTGATTATATAGTTGGACTATTATAATCATTATAATATATATAGTACCACTAATCGTTGATTAAATAGTTGGACTATTGTAATCAAGATAAGAAATTGAAAAGTTGGATATTTAAAATATAATCTGGGATTAAAATATTTTTAAATGATTTAATTTTCAAATTGGGAATAAATAATAGGTTACTTTATTTGATAAAATAACTTATTATACGTTACGCCCAAAATTAAGCAAATAGTAGAGCATAAAATCTTTGGAAGATTTATGTGATGATGACTTTAATGCTTAATTTAATATACTTGTCATAAATCTATTTTGGATTTAAAAGTATTAAAATTGCAATTTATAATTCTTGGAGAATTAATTGACTATTCTAGTAAAGTCAAAGTTTGCAATTGGGCATGTAGCACAAGGTGCACATCGTTTCGATATTCCGAAACCCAGGCTTGGCCAAGGGTTTGTGAAATATTGAAAAGAATAATTGACATATCCCGAAGTGACTACCATTTGGATATGGAAGACACGAAGGAATTAAAGAAAGGGCGAGGCTCTAACTTTAAAAATGTTTGTCTTAGTTATGTTCACAGCTAGTATTGAAATTAGATTTTAAATACTTAGTGTGGTACATAAAATATATGTATTGATGTTCAGAATCTGCTTTGAGCAGGATACTGACTTCAAGCTGATTTCCTCTGCGAATCGGAAGGGACGAAAGTCGCTGTTTCGACCGTAGATACCTAAGTTTAGGAACTACCCTTCGGGTATGTACTTAAATTAGGAACTGTTATAATGTAACTAGTTTGACTAGAGACATTATCTCTTTATCAGTGTTTAATCCGTTGCGGATAAAACCTTTATATTATAGAACACTAAGTGTTTTATTATATAAAGATGATACTGAGATAAATACATTAGATGTAAATAACAGAATTTATATTTGAATATAAATAAAATCTCAAACATATAAAATGACAAATAAATAGCTCAATTGATTTGATCAATAGAGACTTATTTGTGGCATTGTTGTCTAGGACACAATTTAACGAGACTCGTATATCCACACTTTTGAAGAGTGGGTACTAGGACTGATTTGACTATTCAAATAAGGTCTACGAATCTAGTTTACTAGGTAAAGTACCTAAAATACTATTTACTAGGTAATAGTGTAAAGGCCACCGATCTGTAAACCCTATTCATGGTGAAGTAAGTGGGCCCATATCTAGCTTGGCTAGATGTGTACATGAATATTTCGTGACCTTAACGGATGTGGCATCACGTTATGGTTATGTGTTTCTTTTGAAGAACACAAATACGAAACTTTGAGTTTCGACACGAAGTATACAAACAGATCGGCTGTAGTATTATGCCGCTACGGTAAGACCGTATTGGTAAATACTTAAGCAGTAAGTTTCATACGTACATGAAAGAGTACGGTATTCTTTCATATGAGGACTCCTCCCGAGACACGTCAATTGACGGTGTGTCAGAACTAAAAACCAAGTTTTGTTGGACATGATTAGGTTTTTCGCGAGTCGCTCTGAGCTACTGTTTCCTTCAACAGGATATGTATTAACAGTGCAAAACTTATTTAGAATAAGGTTCCATGTAAATCTGTTTGACAGATATCATATAGGATATGAACGGGAAGAAACGGGTTTCTCATTCCTGACAATTTGGGTATGCAGGCATAACGTTTGGATGATACCAAACTAAGGACCCAAATTGGATAAGTGCCAATATAGGTTATCCTAAGGGAAACCATAAGTATAGTACTTATAAATCTCACATGAGAACAATGTGATTGTTGCTCACCATGCGGTTTTCCTAAGAGGAATACCGATATGCAGTGGTCAGTGGGAGGATAGTGATACTCGATGAAAATCGGAGTAATACTGTTCTAAGCACAAGGTCCGTAATGGAACACAAATAGTTCATCAATGATGAATCTATACCATTAATCTTCAAATACACAAGAACCGCGTAGATCAGTGAGAGTCAGAAAACAACCTAGGGTATGGGTTTCTGATCTCACCTCATAAAGATGTTAATCTTAAGGTACACCAACTGATTACGTATGAGGAAGTGATACGAGGTATCGACTCCCTATTATGGCAAAGTGCCATGAGTCCGAAATGGATTCCATGTTTAACAACTATTTTGGATACTAGTTGTTGTACCACAAGGCATTGTGCCTATGGTACATTAAACGTCTTCAAGGAAGACATACATGGAAGGCAACATACCAACGTACAAAGCAGGGCTTTTGACGGAAAGGTATCGTTATCAACATTATGTTAATAACGGTTCAACCTTTTACCTGTTGCCATGGTAAATCCATTTTGAAGATGCTTGTTGATAACTGCATATTTCATTTATGAAATGTGTCAGTTGCAGATCAAAATCGCTTTCCTTTCCTGAAAAGGAAACCTTTTGGAGGATGCTTTCAACATCCTGACGATTTTGTATAACGACAAACAAGGTTTACCGGTTATTCGATCCATGTTTGGATTGAAGCAAGCATGAGGTTCTTGGAACTGACGTTTTGAAATAATCATAATAGTTTATGATTTGACTCAAAACGAAATAATTCTTGTGTATATAAGGAGGTTAGTGGGAGAGGGCACTGACAATGAAATTCCCATAAAACAATCGGTGAAAGCTTGGCTTTCATAAGAAATTCTCCGTAGAATTCTGGGGAGTAACAACCTTTATTCAAGGAATAAAGATCTACTGGGCTAGATTTGGAGTTGGTAACACTCTCTGAGAAATTGTACATTTAAAATGTACTTATATTGGTGTCTCATACGCTTTGAGCATATGGAGTCACTATCGGGTCAATCCAAGTGATAGTCACTGGATTGAAGATTAAAGAACATCTGTTAGTATCTGAGAGAACTAAAGATGTTGTCTTAAACTATGGAGAGGAGAACTTGAAGTGACTGGGATCACTGCTGCAAGTTTCCAAACCGGTAAATACTGCGGTACTATAAAGTTTGAACACTGGGACAGTGAGCTGGAAATCTTCCGAGCAAGATAACTGTTGCCGAATTAACAACAAATGCGGATTATTGCTGCAGCTGAGGCAGCAATAGAAGCCATTTGGATCGATAATAAATCTAATTAGATTAGATATAGTTCTGTTAGCAGCTGAGCTAGGCGTCAGCACAGGCTAAAGAATTAAAGGTCTCATCGACGATCCAGATATATACTTCTATATCATCTGATTCGTTCGGATCATACATCGTGGCGATGTGATGATCGTGTAAATCGCGTCAGACGATAATTAAGCAAATCCGCTGACGAAAACCTTTCCTCAGCAATTTGAGCGAACCGTACATAGTTCAGGTGTGGGACACTTGAGTGACTGGCTATGTGCCAAGTGGGAGATTGTTGGACAAAATGACCCATAGCGTCACTATTTGCACAGATCATTGTGTTGTTGTAGCAAATTAACTATGTGACAAGGAAATTGCACTCTCATCATTTGTGATTAGATCACCATAGATATATAAATGAAGAGAGGTCCTATGATTAGTTCCTGGATTGAGATGATATGAGACAGTATCAGTCCACAAAGGATTAATCATTAAATATCCCTAGCCGTAGTATTATCGAGACTGGACATCGATAATGCGGAATAGGCTAGTATTGCACTTGTGCGCGTTGTGAGGGCACAACGGCATAGTTCTCATATATATAAGTATTGGATACTTATGCAAGTGCGATAGGAGGGGTCGTGTTTCACCGATGGTACGGGAAACAGCTTCGCTCTGGATAGACCCCTCGGAATCCCATTGGTATTATGACTATGTGTCTATGGGAGGCCGAAATCAAGGTAGGTGTGTATAGTCTTAACCTGAGACTTGCATCGCTAATACTTACGATAATCGATAAACTTTGGTCTTGGTGGTAGGGGACTTTAAACGGGTTCTGTGTACACCACTTCTGGGTTTATCAGAGAGTCGTAGTGTATTGGGTGTGATGTCAAGACGGAAGTGTCACTTCAGTCATATTGGAGTTGATGTCACGCAGGATACGGTACTAGTGCTCTTGAGTGTTGCGCAACCAATCGGGATATTGTGACCAGGTCATGTATATCCGATTATAGAGACTATGTTACCAGACATCCGACATGTGCTTCGGACGGGGCAGACACTTATCCAGCCCCAGCCCTAGCACGTGACTATCCGATACTGGGCCAATATACACAATACTACGGTATACTACGCTTGATACAGATCTATATATTCCTGTAAGAATATTTCTGGAGAATTGGGTAGGCATGGCGCTTTGCTAGAAGCCAACCTTGTCTTGTAAATCGATATAAACGTAGTACAGATACTTACGTGTTCGGACAGTCCGACGATCGTATTTACTGCCAACATATCCGGAGATCTCATGGGTCGCTTCCTGAAGATTCACCGATGACGTATGACTCGCACTTTGATTAATCTGGGATTAATTAGAAGAGAGAGATAGAATTAATCTGGGATTAATTCGATGAGAGAGAAAATTAATCTGGGATTAATTGCGGAGATATTTTATCTGGGATAAAATATTAATTAAAGAGAGAGAACGATTAATTTGGAATTAATCGATAAAATTAATATATTCGATATATTAATCGAAATTGGATTTCGACGCGGAATTAAAATTAGATTTTAATTCGGGCGAACGAATTAATTTAGAATTAATTCGTTAGCGACGTGAATAGTGAATTCGCTAGGCGTAATCACTTAATTACGACGCGACGGAAAATTCGTTAATTTGGAATTAGCGAACCCGAGCCCGAGAGTGATTGCGAGCGCATTCGCATTTCGAATTCGAGCGCGGCACGCGAGTCACATCAAGCGTCAAATCGCTAGTCGCGTCAATCGTCAAATCAATTGTCACTTTGAGTGATGTGACTTGACAATATGTCACTTTATTAAAGTGAATAGATTGTGATGTGAAAAGTGATGTGATATGACTTAAAGAATAAAGTAACTGTGATGGAATATGAAAAGTTGGAATATATTATGTTTTATTTATTTTGGAAATAATGAATAATATATATTACTTTTCTTTTCTTTTCCCTTTTACTATTCATTCGGTCCTCTCTCTCTTACATGCCGAACAAACGGTTTCCTCTTTTCTCCTCTCATTTTTTCCTCTCTTCTTCACGGCATCACTGCCGATTCTTCTTCATTTTATGGTTTTTCACCGAAAATTTGAGAAGCAAAATGGAGATGAACTAGTGCTAGCACACCTTGAGTGATACATAGGTGATAGGGTGAGTTCATCTTTGAGCATGGAAGCTTGAAGCTTGGAGCTTCAATGGAGTTCATGCATGGCCGATCTTGGAGGTTCAAAGACGACTGAAATCCGCACAGCCCACTGCAAGGAGGAGCTACTGCCGAGCTCAATGGAGGACGAAAATGGCTTTTCTTCTTCATTTAATCAAAACCGAAATCAATGTGAGTATATTCCGCACCTCCTTTGATGTGTTCATATGCGGTTTTTTGTGCATGATTTGTTGATCTTGGGACTTTGAATTGAACTCTTACAGTACCGAAGGCATTTGGTGCCTATTGGTATTATATAAGTCTTCAATGAAGACATACATGGAAGGAAACATACCAACGTACTAAGCTAGGCTTGTAGCGAAAAGGTATCATTATCAACATTGTGTCAATTACGACGAAACCTTTTACTTGTTGCCATGGTTAAATCTATTTGGATAATGCTTCCTGATGCGCATGTTTCATTTATGAATATGACATCTGAATGTCGAAATCGCTTTCCTTAAGGGAAACCTTTTGGAGGATGTTTACAACTCCTGACGGTTTTGTCGTCCCAAAACGAGCAAACAAGGTTTGCAGGTTTTTCGATCCATTTATGGATTTAAGCAAGCATTGCGTTATTGGAACTATCGTTTTGATGTAATCATAATGGTATATGATTTAATTCAAAACAATAATGATTCTTGTGTATATAAGAGGGTTATTGGGAGCGCACTCACAGTGATTGTCCTAAAAATGATGATTTGTCATTTCTTGGAAATGATATTCCCATAATACAATCGGTGAAAGCTTGGCTTTCATGAAAATTCTCCGTAGAATTCTTGGGAGAGACAACCTTTATTCTAGGAATAAAGATCTACTGGGATAGATCTAAAAGTTGTTAATACTCTCCGAGAACTAGTACATTGAAATAAATATACGCGACCTGGTGTCTCATATGCTTTGAGCATATGGAGTCACAATCAGGCCAATCCAAGTGATAGTCACTGGATTGATGTTAAAAACATCATTTAGTATCTTAGATGAACTAAGGATGTTGTCTAATACTATGGAGAAGGAGAACTTGAAGTGACTGGGTTCACTGCTGCAAGTTTCCAAACTGATAATAACGACTATAAGTCGCAATAAAGGTACTATACAGTTTGAATAATGGAACCGTGAGCTGGAAATCTTCCAAGCAAGATACTATTACCGAATAAACAACAAAAGTGGATTATTGCTGCAGCTGAGGCAGCAACAGAAGCCTTTTGGATTGATAATAATCCTAATCAGATTAGGAGTTGTTCTGTTAGCAGCTGAGCTAGGCTTCAGCACAGGCTAAAGAATTAATGGTCTCATCAACGATCCAGATATATACTTCAGATATTCATGTGATTCGTTTGGATCATACATCGTGGCGATGTGATGATCGAATAAATCGCATCAGATGATAACACTGCAAATCCGCTGATGAAAGCATTTCCTCAGCAAAAATTTGAACGAACCGTACATAGTTCGGGTGTAGGACACTTGAGTGATTGGCTATAGGCCAAGTGGGAGATTGTTGGACAATTATGGCCCATAACATCACTATTTGTACATATCATGGTGTTGTTGTACAAATAACTATGTGACAAAGGAAATTGCCCTTTTATCATTTGTAATTAGATTACCAAGATGTATAAATGATAGAAGGTCCATATGATTAGTTCCGGATTGAGATGATATGAGACAGTATCAATCCATAAAGGTTTAATCATTAAATATCCCTAGTCAGAATATTATCGAGATTGGACATCGATAATACGTAAAAGACTAGTATTACACTTGTGCGCGTTGTGGGAGCATAACGGCATAGTTCTCATATATTTTGGTATAGGATACTCATGCAAGTGTAATAGGAGGTTGTGTTTACCGATGGTACGGAAACAGCTTCGCTCTGGATAGACCCCTCAGAATTCCATTGGTAGTATGACTATGTGTCTATGGAAGTCCGAATCATGGTAGATGTATTTGGTCTTAACCTGAGACTTGCACCGCTAATACTTGCGACATTCAATATACTTTGGTTTTGGTCATCCAGGGCTTTAACAGGTTATGTGTACGCCTCTTCTGGGTATATTGAGAATCGTAGTGTATTGGATGTGATGTCAAGACGAAAGTATCACTCCAGTCATAGTGGAGATGATGATCACGTAGGATACGGAACTGGTGCTCTTATGTACTGCAGTCATCTGGATAATATGACTAGGTCATGATTATCCGATTATAGAGACTAGTTACCAGAGATCCGATATGTGCTTCGTACGGGGCAGACAAAATTCCAGCCCCAAGCCTAGCACGTGACATCCGATGCTGGATCGAGATACGCAATACTACGTATACTACGCCTGATATAGATCACATATTCCAGTAAGAATATTTCTGGAGAATTGGGTAGGCACGATGCTTTGCTAGAAGCCAACCATGTATTGTAAATTGGTAAAAACGTAGTACTAGGTACGTACGTGTTCGGATAGTCTGACGACCGGATTTACTGCCAACATATCCGGGGATCTCATGGGTCGCTTCTCGAAGATTAACCGATTTCATATGACTCGCACTTTATTAAAGTCCAATTGTGAATGATCAAGTGAGTTGCGGAAAAAACTTACATTGATCGGATGTGTGATTTCAAAAATTCTTTGTATGTTGGAAGCTCCAAGCTTTATGTTGAGTGTTTCCAACCCAAGGGTGAGTTTCCCTATCACCTTAATCAACTCTAAATGTGCTAGCAAGCATGAAATTTTTGCAACAAAAACTTCAAAGAGAGAGGGAGGCTCTCAGCCAAGGAGGAAAGAGAAGAGAGAGGAAGTTTTTGATATTTTTAGTTTCTAAAACTAATACATAAAATTGACTTTCAAAAGTGTATATGCTTTTCCAAAAAGCAAAACAAAGTGTGTTGGAAGAAAATTGCATTAAATGCAACCAACACCTTTCATCACTCATGTGACATATTGATGTAAGTTAGTGGGTCACCACTATGAATTCAAAATTCAAGTTGGCGTACACAACACACTTTGAGCTCAGGTTCGTTTAATCCGATTAAACGAATTTTCCATTGCGACGTAATTAAATCCAATTTAATAAAATAATAATGACTTGCAAAATTATTTCGAAAGTCGCTTACGAATTAATTCCAAATTAATTCGTTCGCCCAAATTAAAATCCAATTTTAATTCCGCATTGAAATCCGATTTCAATTAATATATCCAATATATTATTTAATCGATTAATTCTAAATTAATCACTTTTTCTCTTCTATGCGAATTTAATCCCAGATAAAATCTTGCCGTAATTAATCCCAGATTAATTTTATCTCTCATAATTAATCCCAGATTAATTCTGTTCGAGTCAAATATCATCGGTGAATCTTTGGGAAGCGACCCAAGAGATCCCTGGATATGTTGGCAGTAAATACGATCATCAGACTATCCGAATATGTGCATACCTTGTACCACGTTCTTACCGATTTACAAGACATGGTTGGCTTCTAGCAAAGCACCGTGCCTACCCAATTCTCCAGAATTATTCAATGAAAAATATATAATCTGTATCAAACATAGTATACAATGTATTGCGTATTACGATCTAGTATCAGATGTCACATGCTAGGCCTGGGGCTGGAATTATGTTTGCCCCGTATGAAACATATATCAGATCACTAGCAACTAGTCTTTGTAATCAGATAATCATGACCTAGTCATACTATCCCAATAGCTGCAGCGTTTAAGAAACCTAGTTCTGTATCCCAGCGTGATCATCATCTCCATATGACTGAAGTGATACTTCCATCTTGACATTACACCCAATACACTAGGATTCTCAATAAACCCAGAAGAGGAGTACACAGAACCTGTTAAAGCTCTGGACGACCAAAACCAAAGCGTACTGATTGTCGCAAGTATTAGCGATGCAAGTCTCAGGTAAAGACCACATACACTTACCCTGATTCAGATTCCCATAGACACAAGTCATACTACCAATGGGATTCCGAGGGGTCTATCCAGAGTGAAGTTGTTCCCGGTCCAACGGCTAACAGAACCTCATATCACACTTGCATAAGTATCCAATACTTAAATATATGAGAACTATGTCGTTAACCTTCCATAACACGCAGAAGTGTAATACTAGTCTATTCCGCATTATCGATGTCTAGTCTCGATAATACTACGACTAAAGATATTTAATGATTAAACCGTTCGTGGATTAATACTATCTCATATCTTATTAATCCGGAACTAATCATAAGGACTTTTATCATTTATATTTCCAAGTAATCCAATTAAAAAATGATAAAATACCAATTTCCTTTGTCACATAGTTAATCTGTACAAAAACACATTGTCTTTTACAAATAGTGATGCTATGGGTCATTATTGTCCAACACATGATTGGCATTTTCAACGTTTTAATTGAATGCTTTAATAACCCAATGTGTATTATGCTCAAGTTCTACATGCAAATGATACAGTTTTCCATAAACTAGATGATATAGAGACATTCGTGAAGATGTTTTGAAAGCAGTTAGTTATTCGAAGAGACCAATCTTTTTTATTTGGGTTAACTATTTTTTTCAAAAATTTTTGATTTCTCTATTTGCTAATTCAACTTGACTA
Source organism: Zanthoxylum bungeanum (assembly GCA_019454045.1). Taxonomy (NCBI): domain Eukaryota; kingdom Viridiplantae; phylum Streptophyta; class Magnoliopsida; order Sapindales; family Rutaceae; genus Zanthoxylum; species Zanthoxylum bungeanum. The sequence continues at coordinate 38,146 of SKCR01019321.1, read as the reverse complement.
TTTATCTGAGAGTGATAAGAGGTCGACACTTTATGCATAATTTCTTTCTTTTTCATTAATGACTCAAAGGGCATGTTAAAAAAATATTTACCTACATCGCTTATAATGGCTCGATGGATTCCAAAACGACTAAAAATGTTATTCTTTAAAAATTTAATCATTGTTTTGTAATCATTGTTTTGACAAGGAATCGCCTCAACCTATTTTGAGACGTAATCAACTACAACTCAAATGTATAAAAATCCAAATGACAGTGGAAATGGATGTTGGTCTCAAAGACAATCCAAGATCAATATAAGCAATGAAAAATTGTGAATACAAAAGTAAAGTATGGCGGAATCATACTTACATTGAACGGATTTAGGATGCGTTAAATACAAAAATTGTTCCTCCAAGTTTTCGGCCAAGCTCCACTTTGGGGAATGAGATCCAAGCTCCAAGCTTTTGAGTTGATTCCAAGCTTTTGGGATGGTTTTCCTATCACCTTGGATGATTCCTTGTTGGTGCTAGCCTTAGAAAATTTGCAACAAACTTTCTAATTTTCTTTGGAGAGTCACGGCAATGAAGAAAAATTTAGGAGAAAAAATTGCTCAATACCGTGAGCTTGAGAGAGAGATGAGATGAAGTGAAGTTGAAGTTGTTGACTTGTGTTTTGATTTCAAAATCAAATAATCATATACCAACCATTTGGTATTAGTCAATCAGCCATCAACTTTAGGAAGTGTGTTGAACAAGTCTTCAATACTTCACCAAACCCATCAACTAAAGTGACAATGATGTGACTTGTGGGCCCCACTTGATTCAAAATCCGAGTGGGCCCGCCAACACATCCCGGGCTCAGGTTTGCTAATCCGAATTAATGAATTTTCCCGTTGCGACGTAATTAAATCAAATTTAATTAAATAATTATGCCAAGCAAAATTACTATTCACGTCGCTCGCGAATTAATCTCTAAATTAATTCCTTTGCCCGAATTAAAATCCAATTTAATTCCGCGTGTTGAAATCTAATTTCGTTCAATATATCGAATATATTATTTTATCGATTAATTCCAAATTAATCGTTCTCTCTCTTAAATAGTATTTTATCCTAGATAAAATCTCTCCTAATTAATCCCAGATTAATTATGCTCGAATCATACGTCATCGGTGAATCTTCGGGAAGCGACCCAAAAGATCCCTGGATATGTTGGCAGTAAATCCGTCGTCGGACTATCCAAACACGTACGTACCTGTACTACGTTTTTACCGATTTACGAGACATGGTTGGCTTCTAGCAAAGCATTGTGCCTACCCAATCTCCAGAAATATTGTAATGACAATATATAATCTATGTCATGAAGGGGTTTTAGGGGAATCCGGTAACGCAGCGGAAGCGGTGGAAAATCATATTTTCCGATTTCAAAAATTTTTTTCGGATTAATTAAATAAACATATTTATTAATTATCCAATAATCAAATTATGAAATAAAATTCAAATGAATCATATTCAAGTGAATTTACCGAAATGCCCTTACATTGGTATTTTGTCCATTTTAGTCCGAAATTGATCTAATCAATTTTGAATGATTCTAAATCATTTCTAAGATGAACTTAGCATGTTCAAAACATCAAAACACCAAAAGCACCAAAAATCCCATTTTTCCCACTTTGGCCGAATGCACCAATAAGGACCCATTGTGCACTTTGTCATTTCATGCATCAAAACACATCAAGATGTAATCCAATGAACATGAAACTTTATATGCATCATATACACATCCAAATACACAACATATATGAAAATCCCCAAATTTGGAATTGGTCATGAACCCTAATTTTTCAATTTCATCAAATTGGACAAATTAGACCAAATTGGTTAAATCCAACACTTCAATCATGTTTCTTCCATCCAATCAAAGTCTCAACACAATGAAACAACTCAAGATCAAATCTAGGTCATCTAAGAGTGGGTCAACAACTCTAGATTAGCAACATGGTTTCCAAAACCTTAAAAGAATACTTATAACTACACTAGTCACAAGCTTCCTCCATTATACATGCACTACACTTCCATCAAAACTTCCATCAACAAAAACACAAGGAATAAAGAAAGAAATAACCTAAGAACATCATATGTTAAAGCCTAGATCCTAAGGAACATTTTCCTTTCTAATAGCAAGTTGGAAAAACTCACTAAAATCCAAGCTTTCTTTGATTTCTTCTTTCTTTCTCACAAGCTTCTTTTGCTTCCATTAATGGAGTTTTTCTTTTAAAGTGTATTAGGTTAAGAATGAAATGAAATGAAAAACAATATATACTTGGACAGGAATGCCTTGGCCGAATTTCACTAAAGGAAAAACAAATATTGTAATTTCATTTTCATTTCACTTTAATTAGTCAACTTGGTTAAATATCAAAAACACTTTAAAGATATTTAATTAGTCAACAAATGCAACTAGAAAAATATAACTTTTATATTTAAAGTGTCATGGCCGAAATTTAACAAGAAATAAAGAAAAAAGATATTTTCATTTTTCAAACATTTTTGAACAAATATCTTAAGAAGTCAAAATCAATTTGACAACCATTTCCTTTAATGTATAAGTCAACAATTGCAACTTATAATCATTTCCTAACTTTATCATTTGGTGATATATTTATATTTTAATTATATAATCATTTAACAATTAAATAATTAAATAATTAATTAAATACAAATATATCAAATATATGTATTATATTTACTTTAAATATCTCAAATACATATATTGATGATATATGTCAAATACCTTTATTTGACTATTTATTAATGTGTATTTAATAATATCATATATTAAATACAAATACACATTAATTAGGAAATGACGGTTCGGCCCGTTCGCATGTATTTTTCGTTTAACGATTAAACGATTTATAAATAATCATCATTATTCATAAATGTTGCTCTAGTGCTCTACGAGTATGTTTCATTATTGAGACTCTCTAGATTCAGGTATATCCGTCACGAAATCCAATTTCATGTCCATAATCTATCCACCCGTAGATTATGACGATCACGGATAAACTAGCTGAATCATACAGGTCGAGGTCATTGCATACGTATAATCCCTCCGTCACAGGTATCCAGATAATCCCAGAGATATAGATGTAAACGTCAAATCTCTATAGGTATTATCTCGTCGACGTATCTATTAGCAATCTCTAAATAACACTCGGAACTTACTTCCGATGTATACTGTGGCCACAGATTTAACAGACTGCTAATAATATATGGACTACCTATGCTCTGTACACAGAACTGACGGATCCTATCTTGACACACACAGGATATCCTGAGGATCGATCCACACCAACGAACAGGCGGAGGTCTGATCTAAATAGATCGGTGACGTGACTGCCATCTAAGTGTGGAGGATGTCTCATACATCCACAGTGGTGTCTCAAGTCGAAGGACCACTATGCTACTCAACCCGAGAAGATTCTTATTGACGTTGGTGTACCATCCATTAAGAATCTTCGGTGAGCCGTTCAGTGTTTATCCACTATAAACACCTACACGTCTATACGAGTCTCCATAGACTCATGGTTCATTGGGATAAACCATCGGACCAAGTCTCGATATACGACATGTACTGGTCTCAACGGATTTGACTAACCGACCCGTGTTAGCAAATCTTGACCAGGAACTATGTTTGATAATATACATATAGCAGCAGTGACACTTCCCAATGTCAATTACAAACTAACTTTGTAACTGTGTACTGCATTATATATTATCGGGCCTTTGTCTAATATATACATATCACTAAACCACATTTAGTTTCAATCTAATCGTAATCAGATCGAATACGTATATAAGAACAAGAGGTGCAACCATAAATAAGTAATATTATGGAATAAGGGGATGTTCGTATTCATGAATCAGACATAAATACGGCCCGGATTGGCGCTCTGAGCACCAACCCCAACAATTTCTCCCACTTGCTCTAGTGCCAATCCACGGTATCATATACACGTCTCAATGTGCATCGTATGCACATGGTCCTCAAAAGCTCACCCAGTACTTAAGAGGTAGGCAACAAAAACAAGTCCGCTATGAAATATCGAGTTTGTCAAACAAACTCTATCGTTTCCCATAGTCAGCATCATTCATATTTTGTAGAATCTAAATTATACATTAATATGAAATGGATGCTATAGCTACTAAGTTGTCCAAGTATTTAGGGATCAAATCCAAAATACTATGAGGACAACCGCAAGCACAACACCAATTTAAAACTTCTTTAAAAGGTCACTATGCAACTTCATAAGTCAATACTTCAAAAGTTGCATTTGATTCCACTAAATAGTAGAATCCTTCGTGACACTCCCACTGCATTTTTGTGACTCTTTATGACGTAGACTGTCTAACGTCATAATTAGTCTCAAAACTAATATGACCCTAATGGTTGCAGACTATATTCTCCATGAATTAGAAACTCGTTCTTAATATCTCAAAGATCACAAAGAACGTGTTTCAAGATCCATCATATGGTCTATAGGATGTCAAAATAACTCGTAACAATTACGATTAAATCAATATCATACATTCGCACATTATAAAGTATTTATTATGTCATCATCAAATGATACATAAGATTGATTAGACATTCTAATCAATATTCTCTTTCGAAAAAGGAATCATCCTTTACGAAAAATGAATATTATATAAGACACAATAACTGTCCAACAGTTATACTAATGTCATACAGATAGCCTAGTTATATTGTCCTTTAGATCATATCTAATGTACGAATAATAGGAGTATCTCACAAGTCTCTTGGTTTTATATCTTATATAAAACTTTATATCGTATATAACAGAGACTACTCCCACTGTTTTCACGGAGTAAAGAAGACTTAGGTAAATCTTTTACCTTACAAACATCTCATTATTACTATAATAATGATAATGTCGTTAAGATATAAACACTAGAAAGTAATATGTACGCTCCCACTAACCCTTCTAATCACATATGTATTCTCTATACTTTGACAAGATCAGACAATCTGACGATATCAAAAATAGAGAACACATATTTCTGGAAGACTTATCCGAGTCTACAATAGGCTCTGTAAGCTAGCACACTAAACTGCGATCTCAGCAAACACAAACTCTAGGGCCATTTCAGAATGAACTCTTCAAATAAGGAAATCACAACTGATCTCTTATCTGAATAAGTCATCCAAAAACGCCACTTTGCATTCTTTAGCTAAAATATACAGTTTATTATCAACATTAACCAATATATCTTTAATTGTTCAATTAGTGTGACTAGAGATAAGTTTTCTCAGAATCTACAATAGATTGCTGAGTATAACTTTTCTCACTGTCATACTATAAAGGTCAAACCTTTAATAAGCTCACATTGCTTCCGTTGTGCAAACAATTAGCACATATCATGAACTAATTCATAATGAAAGCGTAATCAAGTTCAAAACTTGATCATAGTAAGCTATGAACAATCTTAGATCTAAGGTTCAATGGTGAACTTCCAGAATCGATATCAAATATCGCTTCCATTAAAAGTCATAGGATAATTTTTCTTCAATAAGAAAACAACGGAACCATTAAGTATCAAATACTCGTGAATGATTCTGTTATCCTATTGGACTTGCACGGAAGATGTATAAGGGTGTTTCATCTTATTAATTACATAGTTCCATTATAATTTATCATTCTCACATTTGACTTCAATAAGTCAAGTCTTTTCTACAATAGTTAACATCTGATGTTACACACCAAGTAATAAAACGATTTTATTACTTAGAATCGTAGGAAAGATATTCTATTAAATAGAATACAATATTCTATTAAACAGAATAAACGATAAACTTTTACTTATACCTCCGAGGTGTAAGTAATTTCCATTATATAACTATTATATAAAAGAAAGATTGAAATCTCAAACTTTTCAAGATTCAAATTTTCTACCTATACATATCATATATGCAACTGTAGAAAATAATGGAACATTAATTAAAGAGATGAATTAGTGTTACTGGAGTATAACCCCAAGAGTATTGAAACTAATTCGGTAACTTTCAATATCAGACGAATCAAATCATATAAGATTCGATTGCTCCCACTACTCAATTCCATCAAGATGGAATCGTGGAAGAACAATATTGAATATGAATCATATTCACTAAATAACCTTAGAACTAATTGCTTTAAATTCATACGTTTGATCGTATCAAAGATCTTTGAACAGTTCAAAGACATGTTATGAATTTTGAGGATAGAATTCTCTAAAACCTTTAGATTGAATATATTTGAACAAGTCAAAAATGTTCAATCTACGTTTCATCAGAACGGATTGAAAGTACTTGATACTTTCAAGACTTTCAATATGTGTTCCTTCAGAAACACGTAACTAAGTTATGACAATTCATCAACTAAGTTACGAAATAAAGAAAACTACCTTAAGCAATTATTATTATAAAACTACATACATCCAATGTATCAGTTAAATAAATTTGGTGGTCCAATGACAATCATTGGTTAAACGAGATCTTAATCACTTTCCTGAATACAATATTCATTAAATGGATAAGGATATGTGGTGTGATCTAGTATCAAACCAACCATTCACCATACGGAATAAGCATCCAATGCTTAAGTGATTAAACCCATAAAGCACCGTTCTAAATATTATTTACTTTACCGAATAATTTTTCTTAATGTTTATCTCTACGTCAATGACACTACTAGTTATTATAAAATATGTAACAATTGTTTATAAAGAACAAGTGACTATCCAATAGTCGCAAGTTCCGATATCAAATATCAAAACAATCGTTAACCAATATTTCAAATAACTAGACGGGAGATCTGTCTGGTATCCAATACCTATAGTTGTAGTATTGTGAAAATCATATTTTCTATACACAAATATACGCATCCTTTCTTTAGCTTTACTATTTGCATTCAACTATTCACAACAATTGTAAATAACTGATTAGCAAATTGTGTCAGACACATTACCTCTAAAGGTAATTAAAGCTTAGAAACGTCATTACTAGATAAACAAATACCTAATAGGGCTTTCTAAATGCCAGTCAAGAATCTCGAGACATGAACTAATTCAAGTCAATTCTTACTGCATAAGAAACTATTGTCTCTAAAGTATTATATCCTAAAGGGGATATCTATCTAGATTATCTATCATGACTTAGAAACTAAGTCATTAACCATCTTTATTTTTCAAGAAAATCGGAACAACAGTTCCCGATGGTTTAGACTAATCTAATAATATCCTAGTCTATAGTATCTAGAACCTATTCTAGAATAACTGCAACCAAGAGTCTAGTCAGATAACATATAATATATGTGTGCAGTAAATAAAAGTTTAATTCTATATAAACAATAGAATAAGGAAACAAACAAGCGGCAATTTCCATAATAACATACACTGCCTAAGTTATGGAATATTTTAAACTTAGCAGTGCCTCCCACTATTTTTACGTAATGCCGTAATCCCCAACGGAAAGACGAGAATTCAATAATTAAATCGAATTCCATAATGGGAAGAGGACCCCATGAATATATTTCGACTCACAGCAGAGGCACGGTCTCGCCGACGTATTCACAGGTAGACAACTAATTGTCAATCACTCACTAGTGACTCCAGGGTTCCGGTCCTGGCCGTTTCTCGTTGTCGCTGCGAAGGCAGGCCCACAAGGAGACGTACCAAGGTTAAACTTGTCAATGATAAACTCAAGTTACTTGCGTAACCCTGACAGCTAGGGCACGTTCAGGATTCCGCTTTCGCTTGAATTTATCTAGTATCTAATATACATTCGGCATAAATAAATTTCTATCAGCTACACCCTCACAGCAGAGGCACGGTCTCGGATGTAGTCAACGAAAAGATATTTATAAACCGTATTGACAAGACGGACCAAGAAACAAGTATTCCAAATACTAGTTACTTTAAAACCTTATTAAGCGGGGATATTCCATTAAGTGTCATACACCCTAAATCTAATCAAATTAGATTATAACATGCATGTATAAAGTCAAGAAAACATGATTAAACATTGAATAAAACAAGCTAATCATTTATGGAGGCCTAGAATCAGACTCGCTCTGATACCATTTTGTAGGGGTTTTAGGGGGGAATATCCGGTAACGCAGCGGAAGCGGCGGAAGATCGAATCTTCCGATTTCAAAAATTTTTCTCGGATTAATTAAATAAACATATTTATTTAATTATCCAATAATCAAATTATGAAATAAAATTCAAATGAATCATATTAAGTGAATTTACCGAAATGCCCTTACATTGGTATTTTGTCCATTTTAGTCCGAAATTGATCTAATCAATTTTGAATGATTCTAAATCATTTCTAAGATGAACTTAGCATGTTCAAAACATCAAAACACCAAAAGCACCAAAACCCATTTTTTCCACTTGGCCGAATGCACAATAAGGTGCCATTTGTGCACTTTGTCATTTCATGCATCCAAAACACATCAAGATGTAATCCAATGAACATGAAACTTTATATGCATCATATACACATCCAAATACACAACATATATGAAAACCCCCAAATTTGGAATTGGTCATGAACCCTAATTTTTCAATTTCATCAAATTGGACAAATTAGACCAAATTGGTTAAATCCAACACTTCAATCATCTTTCTTCCATCCAATCAAAGTCTCAACACAATGAAACAACTCAAGATCAAATCTAGGTCATCTAAGAGTGGGTCAACAACTAGATTAGCAACAAGGTTTCCAAAACCTAAAAGAATACTTATAACTACACTAGTCACAAGCTTCCTCATTATACATGCATACACTTCCATCAAAACTTCCATCAACAAAACACAAGGAATAAAGAAGAAAGAATAACCTAGAGAACATCATATGTTAAAGCCTAGATCCTAAGGAACATTTCCTTCTAATAGAAGTTGGAAAAACTTACTAAAATCCAAGCTTTCTTTGATTTCTTCTTTCTTTCTCACAAGCTTCTTTTGCTTCCATAATGGAGTTTTTCTTTTAAAGTGTATTAGGTTAAGAATGAAATGAAATGAAAAACAATATATACTGGACAAGGATGCCTTGGCCGAATTTCACTAAAGGAAAAACAAATATTGTTAATTCATTTTCATTTCACTTTAATTTAGTCAACTTGGTTAAATATCCAAAAACACTTTAAAGATATTTAATTTAGTCAACAAATGCAACTTAGAAAAATATAACTTTTATATTTAAAGTGTCATGGCCGAAATTTAACAAGAAATAAAGAAAAAAGATATTTTCATTTTTCAAACATTTTTGAACAAATATCTTAAGAAGTCAAAATCAATTTGACAACCTTTTCCTTTAATGTATAAGTCAACAATTGCAACTTATAATCATTTCCTAACTTTATCATAGTGATATATTTATATTTTAATTATATTAATCATTTAACAATTAAATAATTAAATAATTAATTAAATACAAATATATCAAATATATGTATTATATTTACTTTAAATATCTCAAATACATATATTGATGATATATGTCAAATACCTTTATTTGACTATTTATTAATGTGTATTAATAATATCATATATTAAATACAAATACACATTAATTAGGAAATGACGGTTCGGCCCGTCGTTATTTTCGTTTGTTTTCATTTAACGATTAAACGATTTATAAATAATCATCATTATTCATAAATGTTGCTCTAGTGCTCTACGAGTATGTTTCATTATTGAGACTCTCTAGATTCAGGTATATCCGTCACGAAATCCAATTTCATGTCCATAATCTATCCACCCGTAGATTATGACGATCACGGATAAACTAGCTGAATCATACAGGTCGAGGTCATTGCATACGTATAATCCCTCCGTCACAGGTATCCAGATAATCCCAGAGATATAGATGTAAACGTCAAATCTCTATAGGTATTATCTCGTCGACGTATCTATTAGCAATCTCTAAATAACACTCGGAACTTACTTCCGATGTATACTGTGGCCACAGATTTAACAGACTGCTAATAATATATGGACTACCTATGCTCTGTACACAGAACTGACGGATCCTATCTTGACACACACAGGATATCCTGAGGATCGATCCACACCCAACGAACAGGCGGAGGTCTGATCTAAATAGATCGGTGACGTGACTGCCATCTAAGTGTGGAGGATGTCTCATACATCCACAGTGTGTGTCTCAAGTCGAAGGACCACTATGCTACTCAACCCGAGAAGATTCTTATTGACGTTGGCGTACCATCCATTAAGAATCTTCGGTGAGCCGTTCAGTGTTTATCCACTATAAACACCTACACGTCTATACGAGTCTCCATAGACTCATGGTTCATTGGGATAAACCATCGGACCAAGTCTCGATATACGACATGTACTGGTCTCAACGGATTTGACTAACCGACCCGTGTTAGCAAATCTTGACCAGGAACTATGTTTGATAATATACATATAGCAGTGACACTTCCCAATGTCAATTACAAACTAACTTTGTAACTGTGTACTGCATTATATATTATCGGGCCTTTGTCTAATATATACATATCACTAAACCACATTTAGTTTCAATCTAATCGTAATCAGATCGAATACGTATATAAGAACAAGAGGTGCAACCATAAATAAGTAATATTATGGAATAAGGGGATGTTCGTATTCATGAATCAGACATAAATACGGCCCGATTGGCGCTCTGAGCACCAACCCCAACATGTCAGACGTAGTATACTTGGTATTGCGTATTGTGATATAGTAACGGATGTCACATGCAAGGCCTTGGGCTGAAGGGATGGATGGAATAGTGTCTGCCCCGTACGAAGCATTATATCGGTTACAAGAAAACTAGTCACTTTAATCGGATATCAGACCATGTCAATTATCCCGATGGTTGAAGTTGTAACCATTTAGAGTACCAAATATGTATCCCTGCGTGATCATCATCTCCATATGTGAATGATACTTCCATCTTGACATCACACCCAATACACTACGATTCTCAATAAACCAAAGAGGCGTACACAGAACCTGTTAAAGTCTGGACGACAAAACCAAATCGTATTGATTGTCGCAAGTACTAGCAATGCAAGTTCAGGTTAGACCAAATACACCTACCCTGAAGCGGATTCCCATAGACACATAGTTATACTACCAATGGGATTCTGCGGGTCTATCCAGAGCGAAGCTTGTCCGTACCATCGGTAAACACAACCTCCTATCACAGTTGCATAAGTATCCAATACTTAAATAATGAGAACTATGCCGTTACGCTTCCATAACACGCACAAATGCAATACTAGTATATTCCGCATTATCGATGTCCAATCTCGATAATACTACGACTAGGGATATTTAATGATTAAACTGTTATGGATTGATACTGTCTCATATCTCATAAGGCTAGCCATAGCGTCATTTATATATTAAGTAATCAAATTACAAAATGATAAAATGCAATTTCCATTGCTACATAGTTAATTTGTACAAAAACCACAATGTCTTTTACAAATAGTGACACTATGGGTCATAATTGTCTAACAATCTCCCACTTGGCCTATAGCCAGTCACTCAAGCATCTAATACTTGAACTATATACATGTCGCTCAAACTTTTGGTGAGGAATAACTTTCGTCAGCGGATCTGTAATGTTGTCCTCTGATGCGACCTTCTCGATCTTCACATCGCCACGATGTATGATCTCACAAATCAGATGGAAACGTCGAAGAACATGCTTGGATCGTTGATGAGACCGCGATTCCTTAGCCTGCACTATAGCCCCGTTATTGTCACAATACAATGGAACAGGCTCAATTGCTAACGGAACTACTCCTAATCCAATTTGGAATTTACGGATCCAAACTGCTTCTTTTGCTGCTTCAGCTGCAGCAATATACTCCGCTTCTGTTGTTGAATCGGCAACAGTCTCTTGCTTGTGGAAGATTTCCAGCTTACTACTCCGTTATTCAAACAAACTATGTACCCGGATTGTGACTTACAGTCGTCTTTATCGGTTTGGAAACTTGCGTCGGTATACCCAGTTACCTCAAGTTCTCCATCTCCATAGATTAAGAATCATCCTTAGTTCGTCTAAGATACTTAAGGATATTCTTAACCGCCATCCAGTGACCATCACCTGGATCGGCCTGATAGCGACTACACTATGCTCAAAGCATACGAGACATCAATTCGCGTACATATCATGGCATGCATGATCGATCCGACTACCGAGGCGAACGAGATCCGACTCATGTTGTCTCTCTCATCTTGAGTTTTAGGACACAAGTCCTTAGATAGAGTGATGCCATGTGACACTGGCAACAGTCCCCTCTTGGACTGATCCATGTTGAATCTCTTCAACACTTTTTCAATGTACGTGCTCTGGGAGAGTCCAAGCAGCTTTCTAGATCTATCCCGGTAGATCTTTATTCCTAGAATAAAAGCTTCTCTCTCCAGATCCTTCATGGAGAATTTTAATGAAAGCCAAGCTTTCACCGATGTTTTAACATGGGAATGTCATTGCCAATAAGCAATACATCATCAATGTAAAGGACAATGAATGTCAGTGCACTCCCACTAACCTTCTTATATACACAAGGATCATCCTCGTTTTGAATGAAATCATATTCTTTTATGATCTCATCAAAACGTTGGTTCCAAGAACGCGATGCTTGCTTCAATCCATAAATGGATCGATTTAACTTACAAACCTTGTTTGAAAGTCTTGGTACGACAAAACTGTCAGGCTGTTGCATATAAACATCCTCCAAAAGGTTTCCGTTAAGGAAAGTGGTTTTGAAGTCCATCTGCCATATCTCGTAATCGAAATATGCACCAATAATAAGCATTATCCTAATGGATTTAATCATGGCAACAGGTGAAAAAGTTTCATCGTAATCGACACCATGTCGTTGACGATACCCTTTCACTACAAGCCTAGCTTTGTACGTCTGTACGTTTCCATCCATGTCAATCTTCTTCTTGAAGACCCATTTGCAAGCAATAGGCTTTACGCCTTCTAGTGCATCAACCAATGTCCAAACTTAGTTGGTGTACATGGAATCCATTTCGGAATTCATGGCATCTTGCCATAAATCGGAGTCGATACCTTGTATTGCTTCCTCATACGTAGTCGACTCGTCTTCCTCAATAAGATTAATATCCACATGAGGTGAGATCAGAAACCCATACCTCTCAGGTTATTTTCTGAATCTCTCCGACCTACGCGGTCCTTGTGTATTCGAAGATTGTGGTACAGTCTCATCCCTGATGGACTGTTTATGTTCCGTTAAGGATTCTGTGCCAGGAGCAGTATCACTCTGATTTTCATCGAGTTATACTTCCTCCCACTTATCACTGCATTTAAGAATTCCTTCTCAAGGAAAATTGCATGTAGAGCAACAAATACTTTGTTCTCTTGTGGGTGATAGAAGTAATATCGTTTGGTTTCACTAAGATATCCTACAAATAGGCATTTATCCGATTTGGGTTCAAGTTTGGTACCTTCCAAACGTTTGACGTATGCCCAGCAACCCAAAATCTTCAGGAATGAGAAACCCGGTTTCTTTCCTGTCCATATTTCATATGGAGTCTGTTGAATAGACTTTGACGGAACCTTATTCAAAATAAGTATTGCACTGTTCAATGCATATCCCCAGAAGGAAATAGGTAGCTCTGTGCGACTCATCATAGAACTTATCATGTCTAACAAAGTTTGGTTTCTCCGTTCGGACACACCGTTTAATTGCGGTGTTCCGGGAGGAGTCCACTGTGAAAGAATACCATATTCTTTCAAGTAATCAAGAAACTCATTGCTTAAGTATTCGCCACCACGGTCCGACCGTAATGTCTTAATTTTTTGCCGGTCTATTTTTCTACTTCGTGTCGAAACTCTTTGAATTTCTCAAGGTTTCCGACTTGTGTCTCATAAGATACACATACCATAACACGATGCATCATCCGTAAAAGTTACAAAGTATTCATATCCACCTCTAGCCTGGCTAGACATGGGCCTACAAATGTCACTATGAACAAGGGCTAATAGTTCGGTGGCACGTGCACCTTTACCACTAAAAGGTGATTTAGGCATCTTGCCTAATAACAAAGATTCGCAGACGTCATACAAATTGGATCAAATCCGTCCAAGTACCACTCTTCGAAAGTATGGATATACGTGTCTTGTTTATGTGTCCCATACGACAATGCCACATATAAGTTTCATCTTTGTTACTTACTTTAAGCCTTTTGTTTGTTACATTATATGTTTGAGATTGATTTATATTCAAAATATAAAGACCATTATTTACATCAGCAGTGTAAATTTCCATATCATTTTTATACCTAAAACACCCAGTGTTTCTAAATACAAAAGTATACCCACATTGGGTTAACATAGATACAGAAATAATATTCCTAGTCAAACAAGGTACATAATAACAGTCTGTAATTTTAAGTACATGACCCGAGGGCAGTTCCAAAATAAAATTTCCAACGGCCAAAACAGCGACTCATGTCTCATTTCCAACGCGGAGGTCAATCTATCCTGAGGCCAGTCTCCTGCTAATCTTCAGATCCTGCACATCAGTATATATATGAGTTCCACAACCATAATCAAAAATCCAATTTTTAAAACTAGTAGTAGACATGTTTATTTCTATAATAAACATACCTAAAGCCGGTGCCTGGCCCGCTTTGATTTCCTTCATGTGTGCCTTGTACTCACGGCAGTCACGCTTCCAGTGACCCCGCTTCCGCACTGGAGACATACATCTTGGGATTTGTCTTACCATTCCCAGAAGGTTTTGACGATTTGGCCTTACCTTTCTTCTTATGCTTCTTCTTCTTAACACCTCCACTCGCATTGGGCCAAGCCCTTGGAATCTGAGATGTTGAAGCAAAGTGCGCCTCGAGCTTCTTTCCCTTAAGGAGCTCTTTTTCTGCTTCACGCAGAGTGGACATCAACTCTCCAAGAGTTTGGTCTTGGTTCAACATGTTGTAGTTGAACGAAAAGCTAAGTATTTAAACGAAATTGCAAATTCAATACTAGCCTCCACTATTTTTCGGCGAGCCTCTACCCTCTGTTGAGTACTCGGGAAACTAGTTTCCTAGTGGGCTAGGATCCGTTAAATAACACACAACCTTGACTTTGGCCAACAAGCTGTATGATATTTAACTAGGTAGATCTCTAAGATCAATTGGATCTCATCCAATTCCTAGATCCGTGACATGCTCGAAAAGTGGTCTTTTACTCCCAAGTATAAGAGTGTCGAAGTAATAAAATAACCCGGTGAGTCCGGGGTCGATCCACAGAGAAGAGATTTAGCAAAATAGAATATTTAACAGTACGGGAATGAAAAGTTTGCTTTGTTGAAGTAGTTGGAGGATTTTAGGTTGAAATACAGTAATATAAGGAAATGCTGGAGTTAGGGGATCCACTTTTAGTCTTTTAAACATTTATAAATCTCGCTTTATAATAATTTATAAATTGTCTTTTTATACCCACTTAATTTATTACAAGAATTAATTATGCCAACTAAAGAACCAGCCATAAAAGCGGTAGTCATTTCTGTCAATAATTAGTCCGACCAAGGTACCAAGCATGCCAAAAATAGAAAACCAGCCATAAAGGCGGTGATACCGTTTGTCTATAACAGTCCTACCAAGGTACTTAATTATGCCAAAATCGTATAAAACCAGCCATATAGGCGGTATAAAGATAGAACCACCATAAAGGCGGTAGACAGATAAAACCAGCCATAAAGGCGGAATAAAGATAAAACCAGCCATAAAGGCGGTAGACATATAAAACCAGCCATAAAAGCGGTATAAAGATAAAACCAGCCATAAAGGCAGTATAAAGATTGTCAATAATTAATCTAGATTTAAATCAAGTTTTAATCATTATAGTTCAATTTATTTATTATAATAAAAGCGAGTTTAATTTATGTTCTCATTATAAAAGCTTCACCCTTACTCCAGCAGAAAAGAAATTAGCTACTCATTTTGTAATAAAACTTTCATACTTTTATTATTGAAAGAAAAAAACATTACAAAAAGCTTTAAGTAAACAAACAAGACACTCTCTCTCCAAGGATTACAGATGAATCAGGAAAGAAAGTATGAAAATTTCTAATGCCGGAAGCTCCTTTTTATAGGCAAATTCGCCGCCCAGACCAGCAAATGCATGTTGAGGACACGTGTCAAAGAATGGTGAAGCCACGTTGGGGACTCGTGTCAGAGAATGGTGAAGCCACGTTGGGGACACGTGTCGCGACATAAAGGTTCCACGTGTCACGACGTGCTTGCAGATTTTACGACATGCTTGCCGATTTTACGACGTGCTTGCAGATTTTAACGACGTGCTTGCAGATTTTACGACGTGCTTGCAGATTTTACGACGTGCTTGCAGAATATATTTTTTTCGTCTGATTTGTCCCGTCGAGCTTCCGAGCAGTATTTTTCCTGACAAAAACATAAAATAACACAGTAAAAGCACTCAAAGCATAACTTTAAAATATTTACACAAATGTGTCAATTTAAGGGGTTTAGTGAAACTATAAGTGTAAAATGATTAACTTATCGTCTAATAAATGTGCACTTTTTAGTATTCATCACACCCCCCAACCAGCTTATTACTAGTCCCTAGTAATTCAGCGGAAGAAAAATTCTTATCTAAGTCAACAATTGTTTTCTTTTTTTCTGAATAATCAAATAATGACTTCTCCTGTACTTTTTTACCATTCTTCAATATACTCATAAAACAAGGTATTAATCAATATATTGTGCCCACAATATCACAAGTATTTATTGAAAAGAGTGTAATATTTTTGTCCTAAGATTATATTAGAGTTTAACTTTTTTTTTGGCAGTGAAAGTTTTATTTATAAACATATCTTCAATCCATGTATCGAACTTTGGGCCAGTGACTCCCAAACCGTTGGTTTTAGGGCACTAGGTGTTAAGACACCCCTACGGGCTTAATTGCTCGGATCTAAGATAAATAGTGTCCGATTTCCTTAAGCTTTCTTTTTTAACCCTTGTAACGAGCTTTGGGCCAGTAATTCCCAGACCAGATGGTCTTAGGGTACTAAGTGTTAAAACAACCCTTCGGACTTAATTGCTCGGGTTAGAAAGGCTACGAAACGAACTTTATTCAAACTTCTCTTCTTTTTTTTTTTTTTTTTTTTTTTTTTTTTTTTTTTTTTTTTGCAAAATAAGAAATTTTCACTGCTTTTAGGTGTTACCTCCAACAAATTAGAGAACTGAATATTACAAAATTTTCACTACCACCCATGGTCATATGTTACCATATTGTTGATAATATCAGCCAGACGAGCATATAAAGATCAATTTAATCAATGTTATGGAGAATTCACAAATTTAAATAATTCAAAAAGAAAGGAACGATAAATAACTTATTACGAATTATATTGAGATGCGTCTCAGGAGTGAAAACTCCTTACACAGCCATCTGAACAACAATCCACTTGGTTTAGAAAACAAATTTGTTGTTAGTTTGTGTGTATATATATGGATATATTTTTACACACAAAATAACAACACAGTAAAAACTAACATCAATGAAACATACATAAACATGAAAATTATTTATTTCCTAAACTATCATCTCTCCCCACCCAAAATGAGACATTGTCCCCAATGTTTAAAGAAAGAAAGAAAGAGTTTAGAAGATATCACCTGGTTATTGTGGAATAACTAAAGATTACAGATTAAGGTCCAGGTTTACTTTGCGCTTTTTGCCACGATCGTTACCAGACCAGTTCAACTTGGAAAGAATAGGATCGATTTTTGGTTCATAAGCTAAGAGTTGGTCAATTAAATCATCAGCTGTTCGTGCA
The DNA here is from genome assembly GCA_019454045.1 of Zanthoxylum bungeanum. NCBI lineage: Eukaryota > Viridiplantae > Streptophyta > Magnoliopsida > Sapindales > Rutaceae > Zanthoxylum > Zanthoxylum bungeanum. The sequence continues at coordinate 20,270 of SKCR01019321.1, read as the reverse complement.
GTTAAGAAGATATCCCTTACCGGTTTTGAAATAAACCCATTTCTTTTGGCATCTTCAAGAAATACAAAAGAAAATAAAAAATCCATTAACATTAAACAGCCCAATAGGTTTTTGGTGAATATTCAAGTTGCCCATGACGCAACAGTGAATATTTCTTCCAACGTTCCGAGCCCACCTGGTAAAGCAATGAAAGCATCATCATGATTGATCATTTCAGTGAGTCTTTCAGACATACCTGGGACAATACATTCTTCTCCATTTGATTTTCCGATGATGTGGCTTTCTGTTAAAGGTTTTGGGATGATCCCTAAAACTTGACTTCCACCTTCTTGTACAGCTTTTGAAATATAACCCCCATCAATCCAAGATTTCCACCGCCATATACTAAGTGCATATTTCTGTTTGCCATAACTCTACCCAATTCTCGTGCTCCCTCAACAAATTCTGGTTTAGTTCCGGAGCTAGTTCCACAAAATACACAGATATTAGTGAATCGTCGTTTTGAAGTTGTCTCCATTTGTGCTGCCTCTCTTAGCTAGATGTGTTGAGGAAATGGAATGACGAGCTGAATTTATAGATCCTGAAAAGGGTGAGTGAGAAATGCACTAATATCTGCAAAATGACAACTATCAGAAAAACAGATCGTGAAAAAAATGTTAGATACGTCGGCAAAAAAGTAAAGGAAAACAATAATTTAAAATAAAGAAAATCAATGCAATAATATATAACTGGCAGTTGTGATTGTGGCTCACATCTTCCTCTGGTTTTACGTCCAGAAACGGCTTGAACGCCCTCTATGGGTCGGGGATAGGCTTCCCATCCAATTTTCTTATAAATTGGCAAACAGGGTCTTTTAAAGTCAGATTCCCGAGACTGTATGGTTGTCTTTCTTTATGAAATTGTGTGCGTAATCTGAGAATTTCACGATGAACAAATCCACTAGGATGCGTCTCAAGAGTCAATGATATATCATCAAAAGGCTCTTTACTCAGTCCATCCCTAATGAATTGTATTTTATCCTCACGATTATCAGACACCATTCCTAAAGAATGACAACGAGTGTTGCACGTACAACGTGCACACTTATAACAAACACCCATTTGTTTAGCTCTTCGTTTTTTCGAATAGGTGCTTTTCCCTAAACCAGGCATGTAAGGAATGAAGGAGTCAGGTGACTCACCTGCCAAACGAACCCTTGCTTCGATTACCCAACGAATATCATTAGGAATACTATGAATCATAAGAATTCTCAATCTTTCTGTGCGGGCTTTGTAAATTTTAATCAGAGCCTTTCGGGGAAGTGCAGGAAAATATTTATGGAGGGTTTCGAGAGTTTCTTCCATACCTTAGTTTGTAGGGTATCAGTATTTTTAGGAAACTGAAATAACCGACTTGAGTCACGGAGTACCGTTATCCGCTGCTGCTTCACTCGCTTCACGGGGGCGAGAAAAATAAAACAACAAGAACACTAAGAACAATGGAAATTACAGAAATATTAAACAGATCATGAAAGAAACTGCATCAATCAAGGTATATTGGGTCTGATAGGAAAAAAGTTTCTTTAAATTTTGAGTACTCCAAAAAGGGTTTCAGACGTTGTCCATTTACTTTAAATACATCACCGTCCCTAGGATTCTCAATGTTAATAGCCCCGTATGGGTAAACATGTTTCACAATAAATGGGCCACTCCATTTGGATTTTAACTTCCAGAAATAAATGAAGACGAGAATTATAAAGCAAAACCTTTTGACCAACTTCAAATATTTTTCGGGAAATCGACTATCATGAAAGGCTTTAGTTTTGGCTTTAAGATTTTCGTATTTTCATATGAATCATTCCTTAACGCTTCAATTTCATTTAGTTGCAATTTACGTTCATGACCATCATTTTCAAGGTTGAATTAAAATGCTTTAATAGCCCAAAATGCTTTATGCTCAAGTTCTACAGCAAATGACAAGGTATTCCATAAACTAGACGATAGAGAGACATACCCAAGGATGTTTTGAAAGCTGTTCGATATGCCCAGAGTGCATCAGTTAGTCGAAGAGACCAATCTTTGCGATTTGGTTAACCGTTTTTTGTAGAATTTGTTTAATTTCCCTATTAGCTAATTCTACTTGTCCATTTGTCTGAGGGTGATAAGAGGTGGAAATTTTGTGTGTGACTCCATATTTTGTTGGTTTCTATAATATGTCCCAAGGAAGATTAAGCATACATGAAATACAATAAAGAATATATATAAAAAGATGAAGTATGGCAGAATCATACTTACCAAGCTCTTGTGATGAAGAAAATCAAGCCAAGATGGAAGCTCCAGGTTGATAGGTTCGGCCAAGGAAGACAAGAAGAGAAAGGAAAGCTCCAAACTTTGTGTATTCCTTGCTCTATGATGGTTTCCCTATCACCTCTTTTGATCCTTGAAGTGCTAGCCTTGCATGTGAGAAGATGTTCCAAACAACAAGCCTTTCTTCAAGCTTTTGGCAACCAAAATTGAAGAAGATGAAGACCAAACTGCATGCAGTTTTCGGTCATGAAAAGAGAGAGAAGAGAGAATTTTCTTTTTTTTTATTGATTTTGATACCAAAAATCAATTTATATTTATGCCATAATATTTATTAAATAATAATAAATCTATGACACAAGCCATGTAAAGGCTTAGAGTGTCAAACACTCAATTCCATGCAAACAATTGAGTGAATTATACACTATCACCATGCAATGCATTATCAATAAAATAATGCATATAATGACATGTCATGTGGGCCCCACACGTTTCCAAATGAAAGTGGGCCCACGTGCACTCACGCGTTCGGGTTCGATATTTCCGAAATACCGAACTTACGTCGCGACGTTATTTAAATCGAATTTAAATAAATAATCGCGCCTAGCGAAATTATTATTTACGTCGCTAACGAATATTCTAAATTAACTCGTATGCCCGAATTAAAATCTAATTTTAATTTCGCGTCGAAATCGAATTTCGATTATTATATCGAATATAATAATTTTATCGATTAATTCCAAATTAATCGTTCTCTCTCTAAATAAGGCACTTTATCCGAGATAAAGTTTCTCCGCAATTAATCCAAGATTAATTAAGTTCGAATCAAATATCATAGGTGAATCTTCAGGAAGCGACCCAAGAGATCTCCGGATATGTTGGCAGTAAATACGGTCGTCGGATAATCCGAACACGCACGTACCTCGTACTACGTCTTACCGATTTACAAGACAAGGTTGGCTTCTAGCAAAGCGCCATGCCTACCCAATTCTCCAGAAATATTCTTATAGGAATATAAGATCTATATCAAGCGTAGTATACCGTAGTATTGCGTACATCGATCCAGTATCGGATGATCACATGCTAGGCCTGGGGCTGGAGATGTGTCTGCCCCGTACGAAACATATATCGGACATCAAGCAACTAGTCTCTTTAAATCAGACAATCCTGACCTAGTCATATTGTCCCGACGGTTGCAACCTTTTATAGAGTACTAGTTCTGTGTCCTGCGTGATCATCACCTCCATATGTCTGAAGCGATACTTCCATCTTGACATCACATCCAGTACACTACGATTCTCGATAAACCCAGAAGAGGTGTACACAGAACCAGGTTAGGGTCCCCAACCACCAAAACCAAAGTTTACCGATTGTCGCAAGTACTAGCGATGTAAGTCTCTTGTTAAGACCATATACACCTACCCTGATGCGGCCTCCCATAGACACGCAGACATACTACCAATGGGATTCCGCGGGGTCTATCCAGAGCGAAGCTGTTTTCCGTACCATCGGTAAAACACAACCTCCTATCGCACTTGCATAAGTATCCAATACTTAAATATATGAGAACTATGCCGTTGTGCCCTCACAACGTGCACAAGCGCAATACTAGTCTATTCCGCATTATCGATGTCCGATCTCGATAATACTCCGACTAGGGATATTAATGATTAAACTTTTTAGATTGATACTGTCTCTATCATCTCAATCCAGTATTAATCATATGGACTTTCGCCATTTATTAATCAAAGTAAATAATATTACAAAACGGCAAAAGGCAATTTCATTATCACATAGTTAATTTTGTACAATAATACAATATCATTTACAAACAGTGACGCTATGGGACATAATGTCTAACAATCTCCCACTTGGCCTATAGCCAGTCACTCAAGCATCTAATACCCGAACTATGTATGTGTCGTTCAAAAACTTGCTGAGAACAGCCTTCGTCAGCGGATCTGCAATGTTGTCATCTGATGTGACCTTCTCGACCTTTACATCACCACGATGTATAATCTCCCGAATCAGATGGTAACGTCGAAGAACATGCTTGGACCGTTGATGAGACCTTGGTTCCTTAGCCTGTGCTATAGCCCCGTTATTGTCACAATACAATGGAACGGGCTCAGCTGCTAACGGAACTACTCCTAATCCGATTAGGAACTTTCGGATCCAAACTGCCTCCTTTGCTGCTTCAGATGCAGCGATGTACTCCGCTTCTGTTGTTGAACAACAGTATCTTGCTTGGAAGATTTCCAGCTCACTGCTCCGTTATTCAAACAAAAAATGTACCCGGATTGCGACTTGTAGTCATCCTTGTCGGTTTGGAAACTTGCATCGGTATACCCAGATACCGCAAGTTCTCCACCTCCATAAATAAGAAAGCATCCTTAGTTCGTTTAAGATACTTAAGGATATTCTTAACTGCTATCCAGTGACCTTCACCTGGATCGGCCTGATAGCGACTGCACATGCTCAAAGCATATGAGACATCAGGTCGTGTACATATCATGGCATACATGATCGATCCGACTGCCGAGGCGAACGGTATCCGACTCATGTTGTCCCTCTCTTCCTGAGTCTTAGGACACATGTCCTTAGACAGAGAGGTACCTCGTACCATTGGAACCAATCCCCTCTTGGATTGTTCCATGTTGAATCGCTTCAACACTTTATCAATGTATGTACTCTGGGAGAGTCCAAGCAGCTTTCTAGATCTATCCCGGTAGATTTTTTTCCAAGAATAAAGGCTGCTTCTCCCAGATCTTTCATGGAGAATTTTAATGAAAGCCAAGCTTTCACCGACGTTAGCATGGGAATGTCATTGCCTATAAGCAATACGTCGTCGACATAAAGGACAATAAAAGTAAGTGCTCTCCCACTAACCTTCTTGTATACACAAGGGTCATCTGCGTTTTGCACGAAATCATATTCTTTTATGATCTCATCAAAACGCTGATTCCATGACCGTGATGCTTGCTTCAATCCATAAATGGATCGATTTAACTTACAAACCTTGTTTGCAAGTCTAGGTACGATAAAACCGTCAGGCTTGCATATAAACATCCTCCAAAAGGTTTCCGTTAAGGAAAGCGGTTTTAACGTCCATTTGCCATATCTCGTAATCGAAATATGCAGCTATTGCAAGCATTATCCGAATGGATTTAATCATGGCAACGGGTGAGAAGGTTTCGTCATAATCAATACCATATTGTTGACGATACCCCTTCGCTACAAGCCTAGCTTTGTACGTTTGTACGTTGCCATCCATGTCGGTCTTCTTCTTGAAGATCCATCTGCATCCAATAGGCTTTACGCCTTCTGGTGCATCAACCAGTGTCCAAACTTGGTTGGCGTACATGGAATCCATCTCGGACTTCATGGCTTCTTGCCATAAAGCGGAATCGATATTCTGTATCGCTTCCTCATACGTAGCCGGCTCATTATCCTCAATAAGATTAATATCTACATGAGGTGAGATCAGGAACCCATACCTCTCAGGTACTGTTCTGACTCTCTCCGACCTACGCGGTCCTTGTGTATGTGAAGTTTGTGGTACAGACTCATCCCGGATGGTCTGTTCATGTTCCGTCGTTGATTCATTGCCAGAAACAGTATCACTACGATCTTCATCGAGTTCTACTTTCCTCCCACTTACCACTGCATTTATAAAATCCTTCTCAAGGAAAAATGCTTGTAGAGCAACAAATACTTTGTTCTCTTGTGGGTGATAGAAGTAATATCCTTTGTTTCCCTAGGATATCCTACGAAAAGGCATTTATCAGATTTGGGTTCAAGTTTGGTACCTTCCAAACGTTTAACATATGCCCAGCATCCCCAAATCTTCAGGAAAGAGAAACCTGGTTTCCTTCCTGTCCATATCTCATATGGAGTCTGTTCAACAGACTTCGACGGTACCTTATTCAAAATAAGTATAGCACTGTTTAATGCGTATCCCCAGAAGGATATTGGTAGCTCAGTGCGACTCATCATTGACCTTACCATGTCCAACAAGGTGCGGTTTCTCCGTTCGGACACACCGTTTAATTGCGGTGTTCCAGGAGGAGTCCACTGTGAAAGAATACCATATTCTTTCAAGTAATCTTGAAACTCATAACTTAAGTATTCGCCACCACGGTCTGACCGTAATGTCTTAATACTCTTCCTGTTTTTTTTTTTCCACTTCGTGTCGAAACTCTTTGAATTTCTCAAAAGTTTCCGACTTGTGTCTCATAAGATACACATAACCGTAACGAGATGCATCATTGTAAAGGTTACGAAGTAGTGAAATCCACCTCTAGCCTGGCTAGACATGGGCCCGCATACGTCAGTATGAACAGAGCCAACAGTTCTGTGGCACGTTCACCTTTACCGCTAAAAGGTGATTTAGGCATTTTGCCTAAAAGACAAGATTCGCAGACGTCATATGAATTGGGATCAAATTCGTCCAAGTACCCACTCTTCGAAAGTGTGGATATGCGAGTCTTGTTGATGTGTCCCAGACGACAATGCCACATATAAGCTTCATCTTTTAGATTACTTCTTTTGAGCCTTTTGTTTGTCATTTTAGGAGATTATTTATATTCAAAATATAAAGACCGTTATTTGCAACACAGTGCAAATTTCTGCATCATTTTTTATATAAATAACACCCAGTGTTCCTGAATACAAAAGTGTAACCTGCTGGGTTAACAAGGATACATATATAATATTCCTAGTTAAACTAGGTACAAAATAACAGTTCAAAAGTTTAAGTACATGCCCTGAGGGCAGTTCTAAAACAAAAGTCCCTACGGCCAAAACAGCAACTGGTGTTCCGTTTCCGACCCGTAGATCCATCTCCCCTGACGCCAGCATCCTGCTATCATGCAGATCCTGCACATCAGTACAAATATGAGCACCACAACCAGAATCAAAAATCCAATTTTTAAAACTAGAAGTATTCATATTTATCTCAATAACAAACATACCAGAAGCGATAGCCTTGCCATCCTTGATATCCTCCTTCTGCCCTTTGCCCATTCGGCAGTCACGTTTCCAGTGACCCCTCTTGCCGCAGTTGAGGCAGATGTCGTGAGATTTGTCCTTGGCTTCCTAGAAGCTATTGTCAACTTGCCTTTGCCCTTTTTCTTGAACTTCTTCTTCCTGCACCTCCAATTGCCTTGGGGCCACCCTTTGGCGCATGAGAGGTCGATGCAAAATGCGCCTCGCGCTTGCTCCCCTTTAGGAGTTCCCTTTCGGACTCCTTCAAGATAGATAACAGCTCTCCAAGAGTGTCATCTGTATCCATCAACTTATAGTTGACTATGATTTGTTTCCAAGTATCAGGAAGTGACTGCAAGATCATATCTATAGTCAGCTCAGCCTCCAAGACTATTCCCATATTGGCCAACTCATTAATATCGGCGATCATTTGAGTCCCGTGGGCTTCAACTGATGCGCCGTCTGTCATCCGGGAGCGGAAGAGTTTCCTTACTAGCTCGTACCTCTTCATCCGCTTATTGGTGCGGTGAAGATCACGCAATCTTGCCATCATGTTATAGGGATCCAAGTCCCTATTCTGGCGTCTGAAATGATGGGTCATTGCAGCTAGCATAACTGACTGAGCTTGGTCACAATCATCACTATGAGTCTTCCATAACTCTAGCTCCAGTGGCTCAGTGGGTTTAGGCGGGAGAGGTCTCTGAATAGTATACAGTATCCTCTCAGCCCCAAGCACTATCTTGAGGTTCATTTCCCAGTCGGCAAAGTTTGTCCCTTTGAAGACATTATCGCCCATGATTATGTCGCGGATATTACCTTTGCCAGTCATCTTGACAACTATAGTCCAACTATAAAGTCAACGATGTTATGGGTACAGTCAAACTGTTACAATAAAAATAACAATATATTAGTCCAACTAATTATTAAAATATTGACGAAATAATTTTGAAAGACGCGTAAGGCTAAGTATCTGAACGAAATAGCAAATTCAATAATAGCCTCCCACTATTTTCTTCAAGTTTCTAACCCTCTGTAGAGAACTCGGGAAATCTAATTTCCTAGTGGGCTAGGATCCCGTTAAATAACACACAACCTTGACTTTGGCCAATAAAAATTGTATGCTATTTAACATAGGTAGATCTCCATGATCAATTGGATCTCATCCAATTCCTAGATCCAGTTAGGTGGACATCCAAGTCCGAAACATATGTATAATGTCAATGTATCTAATACATTTTCCTAACCCTATCCTCCGAATCAACTAGGCCTTGGCTTTGGCCAAAAAACAAACCTAATGATTCCAGTTAAGCGGGACCCATTGACGAGGAAAGTTTCGTAATCAATGTCGTTGGACAAAAAGTGACCTTGACTTTGGTCAATAAAAATCACGATTTGGACAAGACACCGATATGCAACAAAACTCTCATGATTCAAGTACATCCTAGGTTGACAAAGGTCTTGACTTTGGTCAAAAAACAAACCAATGCCAACTTCGGATCTTGAACAAGACCACCATTCAATGGAAGGATATTAGCTTAATATAAATTGAGGGATTTTCGCGTAATTGGCAACCAATTTATTTATCTTTGTTAGGTCTCATCATCATACACCCTTAAGCATGCTTCTAAAACATCATAAAGCGCGTAAAGTAAATTAATAGTGATATGCGGATGGATATTTAAACAACTTGTTCCTAGAACAAATCACTTCCTTTCCTCTCCCCGCTAGCACTATTCTACTACTACCCAATTACATAATACAATAAGAGAAACCTCATTTACATTGAGGGGAATTAGGTGAGAAGAGAATACAAAGAGATAAAGAGATAAGGCTGGACACGCGCAGGTCCAATTTATAAATTCCAAATTTACAATAACTTCTAAAATTACCCTTTCCCTTCTAAATCCATCCGATATACACTATTCATTCATCACATACATATATATTCAAACAAGACATGTTTTTACAACCAATCTAATTCAATTAATTAGTCTTTGTTAAAGTGATCATCCAATGTTCAAACAACGGTTTGATTTGATTTGTGCGAGTCCAACTCGATTGAGAATAAGTACATAAGGTACGAATTCGCGAATTATATCGAACTACTTATTAAATCTAATTTAATTCGTATTCAATACTAATTCAATATTTAATTCCAAATTAAATGTTTACACTTTTAATATGCTTTAAAGACTTAGATTCTAAATCTAATCCTATTGGGTCTCAAAGCCCAACTAACATCCAATATTGAATTTAATTCAAGTCAAATGGGCTTATGAATTGATTTATTAAGGCTTGGGCTTTGGTCAATGTGGGTCAAACCCAATTACCAAGCCCAAATAAGGAATCACCCTTAAGTGCCATAAAACCAATTTAAGCCCATAAGGCCCAATTAAATTATTAAAGCCCATTAATTATTTTAATATCCAAACATTAAAGTCCAATTAATTAAAATGTAATACCAAGATTAATATATTAAACCAAATATTTCAAAAATACCCATTTAATTTATTAATCATCATATTTTCAAAATAAATGTCCAACATTAATTTTAACAAAAATCAACTCCTTTACATGTCCTATGTATTCGGCCAAGGTGATTTTTGTGTCGATTTGTTTTTCAATCCGATTGAATTATTAATCTACGTCCCGTACACGTTCTAAGTCATCCAATGATCTTAAACACAAAAATTTCAATCCACTCCAAGTAGCAACACATTCGGCCAAGGCATGAATTTGGGGAAAAATCATCCAATGCATTTTTCATAAAATTGATTCCATATAACATCATGTATATACATGCAAGCATACTTATTAATCAAATTTCACAAGAACATGCTTTAATCAATTTTGTCACACATTCGGCCAAGGTCAAAATTTTGGGGAAAAATCATCCAATGCATTTTTCATAAAATTGATTCCATATAACATCATGTTATATACATGCAAGCATACTTATTCATCAAATTTCACAAGAACATGCTTAATCAATTTTGTCACACCATTCGGCCAAGGTCAAAATTTTGGGGAAAAATCATCCAATGCATTTTTCATAAAATTGATTCCATATAACATCATTCTATATACATGCAAGCATACTTATTCATCAAATTCACAAGAACATGCTTCAACCAATTTTATCAAATTTTAACCTAAAGTATTTCATGCTTAAACATGGCTCCATGATACCATTGTTGGTTTCTATAATATGTCCCAAGGAAAGATTAAGCATACATGAAATACAACAAAGAATATATAAAAAGATGAAGTATGGCGGAATCATACTTACCAAGCTCTTGTGATGAAGAAAATCAAGCCAAGATGGAAGCTCCAAGGTTTGATTAGGTTCGGCCAAGGAAGACAAGAAGAGGAAGCTCCAAACTTTGTGTATTCCTTGCTCTATGATGGTTTCCCTATCACCTCTTTTGATCCCTTGAAAGTGCTAGCCTTGCATGTGAGAAGATGTTCCAAACAACAAGCCTTTCTTCAAGCTTTTGGCAACCAAAATTGAAGAAGATGAAGACCAAAACTGCATGCAGTTTTCGGTCATGAAAAGAGAGAGAAGAGAGAATTTTCTTTTTTTTTTATTGATTTTGATACCAAAAATCAATTTATATTTATGCCATAATATTTATTAAATAATAATAAATCTATGACACAAGCCATGCAAAGGCTTAGAGTGTCAAACACTCAAATTCCATGCATAATAATTGAGTGAATTATACACTATCACCATGCAATGCATTATCAATAAAATAATGCATATAATGACATGTGTCATGTGGGCCCCACACGTTTCCAAATGAAAGTGGGCCCACGTGCACTCACGCGTTCGAGTTCGATATTTCCGAAATACCGAACTTACGTCGCGACGTTATTTAAATCGAATTTAAATAAATAATCGCGCCTAGCGAAATTATTATTTACGTCGCTAACGAATTAATTCTAAATTAACTCGTATGCCCGAATTAAAATCTAATTTTAATTTCGCGTCGAAATCGAATTTCGATTATTATATCGAATATAATAATTTTATCGATTAATTCCAAATTAATCGTTCTCTCTCTAAATAAGGCACTTTATCCGAGATAAAGTTTCTCCGCAATTAATCCAAGATTAATTAAGTTCGAATCAAATATCATAGGTGAATCTTCAGGAAGCGACCCAAGAGATCTCCGGATATGTTGGCAGTAAATACGGTCGTCGGATAATCCGAACACGCACGTACCTCGTACTACGTTCTTACCGATTTACAAGACAAGGTTGGCTTCTAGCAAAGCGCCATGCCTACCCAATTCTCCAGAAATATTCTTATAGGAATATAAGATCTATATCAAGCGTAGTATACCGTAGTATTGCGTACATCGATCCAGTATCGGATGATCACATGCTAGGCCTGGGGCTGGAGATGTGTCTGCCCCGTACGAAACATATATCGGACATCAAGCAGCTAGTCTCTTTAAATCAGACAATCCTGACCTAGTCATATTGTCCCGACGGTTGCAACCTTTTATAGAGTACTAGTTCTGTGTCCTGCGTGATCATCACCTCCATATGTCTGAAGCGATACTTCCATCTTGACATCACATCCAATACACGATAAACCCAGAAGAGGTGTACACAGAACCGGTTAGGGTCCCCAACCACCAAAACCAAAGTTTACCGATTGTCGCAAGTACTAGCGATGTAAGTCTCAGGTTAAGACCATATACACCTACCCTGATGCGGCCTCCCATAGACACGCAGACATACTACCAATGGGATTCCGCGGGGTCTATCCAGAGCGAAGCTGTTTTCCGTACCATCGGTAAAACACAACCTCCTATCGTACTTGCATAAGTATCCAATACTTAAATATATGAGAACTATGCCGTTGTGCCCTCACAACGTGCACAAGCGCAATACTAGTCTATTCCGCATTATCGATGTCCGATCTCGATAATACTCCGACTAGGGATATTTAATGATTAAACTTTTATAGATTGATACTGTCTCATATCATCTCAATCCAGTATTAATCATATGGACTTTCGCCATTTATTAATCAAAGTAAATATTATTACAAAAGGCAAAAGGCAATTTCATTATCACATAGTTAATTTTGTACAATAATACAATATCATTTACAAACAGTGACGCTATGGGACATAATGTCTAACAATTTTTCATTAAAGATTCAAAAGGTCTATTACAAAAGTGTTTACCTCATCACTTATCATGCCCGAGGAATTCCAAATCGACTCAACAAGTTTTCTTTAAAAAATTTGATCACAGTTCTGTGATCATTGTTCCGACAAGGAATTGCCTCGACCCATTTTGAAACATAATCGACTGCAACTAAAATATATAAAAACCCAAAGGATGGTGGAAATGGGCCCATGAAATCTATCCCCCAACAATCAAAGATTTCGATGACAATGATGGGATTTAAAGGCATCATGTTTCTTTTTGAAATAGATCCCAACTTTTGACAATTTTCGCAAGTTTTGCAGAAAGTGTATGTATCTTTAAAAATAGTGGGCCAATAAAATCCACACTGCAAGATTTTTGCAGCGGTTTTCTTAGATGAGAAATGACCTCCACATGCTTCTGAATGAATGACAAAATTGAATAACACCACTTATCTCACTGTCAGGTATGCATCGTCTGAAAATTGATCAGGGCAGCATTTAAACAGATAAGGATCATCCCAGTAGAATCTTTTGACTTCGGTCAAAAATTTCCTCTTATCTTGTTGGCTCCAGTCTGGAGGTATCTTTCCTGTCGCAAGGAAATTGACAATATTAGCATACCAAGGCATTACATTTACCGAAAATAAAAATTCATCGGGGAAAGAGTCATTGATAGGAGTGGTATCGATTAGTGACTCGTTTGTGAGTCTCGATAAGTGATCTGCAACCACGTTCTCTGCCCCCTTTTTATCTTTGATTGTGATATTGAATTCTTGAAGCAATAAAATCCACCGTATTAATCTTGGCTTGGCATCCTGTTTAGACATCAAATATCTTACAGCAGCATGATCAGAGTAAACAACAGTTGAAGAACCGATTAAATATGATCGAAATTTATCCAATGCAAATATTACAGCAAGTAGTTCTTTTTCTGTGGTAGTATAATTCATTTGTGCACTGTTTAATGTTCTACTAGCGTAATATATCACATGCGGTTTACCTTCCTTTCTCTGCCCTAGAACTGCACCAACTGCATAATCACTAGCATCACACATTAGCTCAAAGGGCAATGACCAACCAGGGGATTGCATAATAGGAGCAGAAGTCAAAAGACTGATAATTTTTTGGAATGATTTTTGACATTCTTCTGTCCATTCAAATGTTGCATCTTTTAATAGGAGGTTACATAAGGGTCTGGATATGGTACTGAAGTCTTTAATGAACCTCCTATAAAATCCTGCATGTCCTAGAAAAGAACGAATGTCCCTGACTGTTTTTGGTGATGGTAATTTAGAAATGACCTCTATTTTTGCTTTGTCAACCTCAATACCTTTAGACGACACAACGTGTCCTAAAACAATTCCTGAATCAGTCATGAAATGGCATTTTTCCCAATTTAACACAAGTCCTTTTTCTTTACATCTTTTCAAAACATTTTCCAGATTAGTCAAGCAATTATCAAATGAATTTCCAAAGACAGTTATATCATCCATAAAGACCTCTAAACAATGTTCAACCATGTCACTAAATATGCTCAACATGCATCGTTGGAATGTTGCAGGTGCATTACAAAGTCCAAAGGGCATTTTTCTAAATGCAAAAGTTCCAAATGGGCATGTGAATGTGGTCTTTTCCTGGTCTTCTAAAGCAATGGGAATCTGATAATAACGTGAGTAACCATCAAGAAAACAATAATAAGGGTGTCCAGCTACTCTTTCTAAAATTGGTCAAGAAATGGCAAAGGGAAATGATCTTTCTAGTTGCGTCATTTATTTTCTATAATCAATGCACATACGCCAACTAGATGAAATGCGAGTTGGGATTAATTCCCCTTTATCATTTTTTACAACAGTGATTCCAGACTTTTTAGGTACAACCTGTGTAGGACTTACCCATTTACTATCAGAAATAGGATAGATAATGCCTGCATCAAGAAGTTTAAGGACCTCAATTTTTACTACTTCTTTCATGTGAGGGTTTAATCTTCTTTGGGGTTGACGATATGTCCTAGCATTATCTTCTAGATGTATTCGATGTGTGCAAATTAATGGATTAATACCTTTTATGTCTTTTAAAGTCCATCCAATTGCCAGTTTATGTTCTTTCAACAAATTTAAAAGTTTACCTTCTTGATCGCTTGTGAGAGAAGAAGAAATTACCACAGGATAAGTTTGATTATCTTCTAGAAATCCATATTTCAGTCCTTCTGGCAAAGCTTTTAACTCCAAATTGGGTGCTTCTTCATGTTTTTCTTCTTCCAGTGTTCCCAGCTCTTCACCGTCTTCCAATACCTGAATAGAGTCAAGTAGAAAATCATTAGTAATATCTGAATCAGTTTGTGCACTTGACTCAACATAATTAGCAGTAAAAAATTTCATGGGATCAGATAAACTCCCCTGAATATGCTCATCCACAATAGGTTCAATTGATTCTGCACTTTCGTTTTCATTATCTTCATCATATGGCTGTTTGCACATGTTAAAAATATTTAACTCTAATGTCATGTTGCCAAAAGAAAGATTCATGATTCCATTCCTGCAATTTATTAAAGCGTTAGCTGTTGCTAAAAATGGTCGACCAAGTATTACAGGGATTGGCTTATAACTCTCTGCCACAGGTTTGTTTCTAAAACAATAAAATCCACAGGATATACGAATTTATCGATTTGCAATAACACATCTTCCACAATTCCTTTTGGTACCTTAACTGATCTATCGGCAAGTAAAAGGGTAGTTGAGGTTGGTTTCATCTCACCGATATTAAGTTGCTGGTAAACCGAAAATGGCAGTAATTTACACTAGCTCCAAGATCAAGTAAAGCATGTTCAATGTTTTGATTTCCAATTATACAAGAAATAGTTGGACAACCAGGGTCTTTGTATTTTAATGCATTATTAGTTGAGAGAATGGAACTTACCTGTTCAGCTAGAAAAGCTTTCTTTCTTACCTGGTGTTTTCTTTTAACGGTGCACAGATCTTTCAGAAATTTGGCATAAGATGGTATCTGTTAAATGGCATCTAACAAAGGGATATTGACCTTTACCTGTTTGAATATTTCATAAATCTCTGGGGAATGGTTCAATTTCTTTGTTTTTAATGCCTGAGGAAATGGAGGTGTATGAGAAAAACTATTATTATCAAAGACGGGTAATGGTTCATCAACCCCTTCCTTACCCTTTGATTCTGATTTTTCCTCAGTTTCACGAGGTTCAAGAATAGGTCTGTGGATGGTCTTACCACTACGAAGAGTAATAATAGATTTGACTTGGTCTAAGTGTTGACTTCCAGAACTACCCTCATGAGTGTTTTGGTGGCTTTTGGGATTTGACTGAGGTTGTGCGGGAAACTTACCTTTCTCTTTAATGGCCCAAGCAGATGTGATTTTATCAAAAGTTTCTTTCAAATCATTCATCATTTGTGCATTTTGGTTATTGATGGTTTCTTGTTTTTCCATGAATGCACTCAAGTTATCTTCAATGGTTTTCTTAGGTGGTGGGATATATGGTGCATAATTCTGGGAGTTTCGGAAATTCTGGTGAAACTGGGGAGGTTGGTGTGAAGGTTGTGCTTGGTTATCATTCCTCCAATTGAAATTTGGATGGTTTCTCCAACCAGGGTTATAGGTCTGTGAGTATGGGTTTGGATTTGGTCTATTGAATGTGTTTATGGAACTGACTTGGTCATGGAGACAGTCTTTCAGGGCTGGTATGGATGGGCAAACTTCTGTGACATGTTCATTTGAACTACAAATTTGACATATGATTTCCTGAACTGACTTGACATGATCCCTCTTCCCTGTTTCTAAAGCCTCTATTTTTTTAGACAGAAATGCATACTTTGCAGCAAGGTCATGGTCTTCCCTAAGGTTAAACATACCTCTACCAGATGCTGTGTTTTAACAGATGACTCATATGTACCAATTGTATCCCATTGTTGTGTATTCTCTGCTATGTGCTCTAGGTAATCTAGTGCATCTTCGGGATCTTTGTCCCTAAACTCACCATTGCACATCATCTCCACTACTTGTCTACCTTGAGGTGTTAAACCCTCGTAGAATTGGCAACTAACCTCCATGTTTCAAACCCGTGATGTGGACAAATATTTAACATCTCTTTATACCTCTCCCAACAATGGTAAAGTGTTTCCCCCGACTCTTGTGTGAATGTTGTGATTCTTCTTTTAAAAGATTTGTCCTATGAGGGGGAAAGAACTTTTTAAGAAACTGCTCTTGTAAATCATCCCATGTTCTAATAGATCCTGACCTAAGATTTTGTAGCCAAATTTTGCTTTATCCTTTAAAGAAAATGGAAAAAACTTTAACCGAATTATATTCATGCTACAATTTTGGTCTGTGCAAGTGTTACATAATTTTCGAACTCTCTTAGGTGCTGATAAGGGTTTTCTGATTCTAGACCATGGAATGTGGGTAAAAGATTGATGACACTTGATTTAAATTGAAACGTGCTGCTTCTGGCGGAAAAACAATACAAGATGGTGATCCTGACCTAGTGGGATTCATGAATTGTCTGAGTGTCCTAGGGTGATTAGGATCTCCATGCTGAGACTCGTTTTCTTCCTGATTAACTGGGTTTTCAATTTGAGCAGGTGGATTTTCAATTTGGTTTTCAGCCATTCTGACTAACAATGAAGGTGATGATGACTCTCTTTTTAATCTGCCACTAGATGTTCGAGACCAGTGTTTCATGCAACTTAAAAAAAAACTATATGTAAAAATATGAAATTGCAAAATGAAATTAAACTAAGAAAATGAAAAGAACAAATTGAGGAAAATACAAATGCAGTGATTTAGATCTAAAAACGTCCTCTAACCCTTGTTAATTCTGATCTCAATTGAATCTCTCGCTCATTTTTCTCAATGTCTTGAATTATGTTTTCGTGAAGTTTTATGAGAGCATCTTTACGTGGGGATGGTTCAAAAAATTCTTTTATGAACAGTAAACACCTTTTAAGTTGATTTTTCTGTTTCCGGTAACCAAGAAAAATTAAGAACAAGGTCTCTCTATATGTGGGATTTCTGGGTTCAGGGTTCATCAAGGACAGTTGGGTCTACAAAAAAAAAAGAACAAATAAAGAAAAATAAGATGTAGAAATTAAAAAAAATACGAAATAAAAATAAAGAAAAGAAAAGTAGAGAAATAAGAAATAAATATTCTATCTACTAAAAAATACTTCCCCGGCAACGGCGCCAAAACTTGACACGCTCGAAAAGTGGTCTTTTACTCCCAAGTATAAGAGTGTCGAAGTAATAAAATAACCCGGTGAGTCCGGGGTCGATCCACAGAGAAGAGATTTAGCAAAATAGAATATTTAACAGTACGGGAATGAAAAGTTTGCTTTGTTGAAGTAGTTGGAGGATTTTAGGTTGAAATACAGTAATATAAGGAAATGCTGGAGTTAGGGGATCCACTTTTAGTCTTTTAAACATTTATAAATCTCGCTTTATAATAATTTATAAATTGTCTTTTTATACCCACTTAATTTATTACAAGAATTAATTATGCCAACTAAAGAACCAGCCATAAAAGCGGTAGTCATTTCTGTCAATAATTAGTCCGACCAAGGTACCAAGCATGCCAAAAATAGAAAACCAGCCATAAAGGCGGTGATACCATTTGTCTATAACAAGTCCTACCAAGGTACTTAATTATGCCAAAATCGTATAAAACCAGCCATATAAGCGGTATAAAGATAGAACCAGCCATAAAGGCGGTAGACAGATAAAACCAGCCATAAAGGCGGAATAAAGATAAAAAGATAAAACCAGCCATAAGGCGGTAGACATATAAAACCAGCCATAAAGGCGGTATAAAGATAAAACCAGCCATAAAGGCGGTATAAAGATTGTCAATAATTAATCTAGATTTAAATCAAGTTTTAATCATTATAGTTCAATTTATTTATTATAATAAAAGCGAGTTTAATTTATGTTCTCATTATAAAAGCTTCACCCTTACTCCAGCAGAAAAGAAATTAGCTACTCATTTTGTAATAAAACATATTCATACTTTTATTATTGAAAAGAAAAAAACATTACAAAAAGCTTTAAGTAAACAAACAAGACACTCTCTCTCCAAGGATTACAGATGAATCAGGAAAGAAAGTATGAAAATTTCTAATGCCGGAAGCTCCTTTTTATAGGCAAATTCGCCGCCCAGACCAGCAAATGCATGTTGAGGACACGTGTCAAAGAATGGTGAAGCCACGTTGGGGACACGTGTCAGAGAATGGTGAAGCCACGTTGGGGACACGTGTCGCGACATAAAGGTTCCACGTGTCACGACGTGCTTGCAGATTTTACGACATGCTTGCCGATTTTACGACGTGCTTGCCGATTTTACGACGTGCTTGCAGATTTTACGACGTGCTTGCAGATTTTACGACGTGCTTGCAGAATATATTTTTTTCGTCTGATTTGTCCCGTCGAGCTTCCGAGCAGTATTTTTCCTGACAAAAACATAAAATAACACAGTAAAAGCACTCAAAGCATAACTTTAAAATATTTACACAAATGTGTCAATTTAAGGGGTTTAGTGAAACTATAAGTGTAAAATGATTAACTTATCGTCTAAAAATATGCACTTTTTAGTATTCATCAATCCGGTAGGTGGACCTCCAAGTCCGGACAACCATATACAATATATATGCCAATATATCCAATATATTTTCCTAACCTTTTTCCTCTGAATCAACTAAGCCTTGGCTTTGGCACAACAAGCTTAATGATTCCAGTTAAGCGGAACCCATTGACTTTGGAAAGCTTCGTAATCGATGTCGATGGACAAGAAGTGATCTTGACTTTGGCCAATAAATCACAACTTGGACAAGACATACGATATGGAACAAAGCCTTCATGATTTCAAACACATCCGCGATGGACAAATGTCTTGAATTTGGCCAACAAACCAGTGCCAATCTTGGATCTTGAGTAAGAATCACTCAATGGAAGGAAAACACTTAATATTTATTGAGGGTTTTTCGCGTAAATTGGCAACCAATTTATTATCTATGTTAGGTCTCATCATACACCCTTAAGCATGCATTCTAAAAGCATAATAAGGCGTATAAATAAATTAATAATGATATGCGGATGGATATCTCATAGATTGTTCCTAGAACAAATCACTCCATTTCCTCTCACCGGCTAGCACTATTCTTACTTCTACCCAATTACATAATACAATGAAAGAAACCTCATTAACATTGAGGGGAATTAGGTGAGAAGAGAATTACAAAGAATCGAGAGAGATAAGGCTGGACACGCAGGTCCAATTTAATAAAATTCTAAATTACAACAATTTTCAAAATTGCCCTTTCCCTTCTAATATCTATCCGATATACATTATTCATTCAACATATCCATGTATTCACACAAAGCATGTTATTCAATCAATCTAATCCAATTAATTAATCTTTGAATAAAGTGATCATCCAATGTTCAAACAACGATTTGATTTGCGCGAGTTCAACTCAGTTGAGAATAAGTACTCAAAGTACGAATTCTTGAATTATATCGAACTACAATTTAAATCTAATTTAATTCGTATTCAATACTAATTCTATATTTAATTTCAAATTAAATAACTATACTTTTAAATGCGCTTTTAAGACTTAGATTCCAAATCTAATCGAAATGGGACTCAAAGCCCAATTAACATCCAATGTCGTTTAATTAAAGTCCATGGCTTTCAATTAATTTCTTAAGGCATAGACTTGGTCAATATGGGTCAAACCCAAATACCAAAGCCCAATGAAGGAATCACCCTATTTGCCAAGAAACCAATTTCGGCCCATAAGGCCCAATTAAACATAAA
>SKCR01019320.1:0-63671 GCA_019454045.1 Zanthoxylum bungeanum | reverse complement strand
AATCTGGCGGTATCCTTGATTAGTCAGGTTTAAACCAGATTAAAATTAAATTACCAACCGACCAATATAGCGGTATCCTTTTAAGTCAAATTTTAAATAGTGAATATATTATTTTTAAGGGAGATTAATCTAAATAGCAATGTTAAAAGAATTACCTTTCACCATAGTTGGGGAAGTTACCTCCTCATGGTGAATAGTAAAAATTGTAAAAAGTAAAGAAAGTAAATTACTATTATTACAAAAAGTAATTAAAATTTAATTACAAAACTTAAATTAAAGACACTAGAGAGAGAAACTACCTATTTACATCAAAGAAATGAGAGAGTATGGTACATCTAAAACTGAAATCTCGAGCTCAATTTATAGACCCCGGTAGGCCTCCCGCGTCGCGACGCCAAGGCCTTTGGCGTCGTTATGCCAGCTTTTGTCGACGTGGCTTGCTAAGGCTTTGACACGTGGCAATTCAGATAAGAAGATAAGGCGACACGTGGCGAGGCGGTTAAGAGCTCAATTATTATGCTGACATGGCGATGACATGGCACTGACGTGGCAAGGTGGCTGAGATCAATTTTCGGCACCGTAGGATTGTGACACGTGTCACGGCGTGATTGGCTGATGATGACGTGGTATGTTGACTCCGTTGACCTGATGACATGGATGATGATGTGGCAAGACGCGTGGTAGAGTTGACTCGTTGACCGGATGACGTGGCGACACGTAGGATGACACGTGGTACACGTGGAAATAGCAATTATCGGCACCGTAGGATGATGACACGTGGCGCGGTGCACGTTAGTAGATCGACTGTGATGGTGACACGTTGCACGGCGCACGTTAGCAAAGTCAAACTTCTCAAATTCTGACTCGTTGACCCGACGCACGTTAGCAGACCACGACGCACGTTAGGCGTCGCGACACCAAGGTCTTGCGCGTCGCGACGCGGACAATTTACCAAAATGCCCTTTTTGCCAAATTTTTTGTTTTGCTCCAAATCACCTCCAGAATGACCTGAAACTTTATTTATCTACAAAATAACACAAAACACATCAAAATATTCACAAAACTCAAGAAACTATACAAAATATTAGGTTAATGAGTGAGAAATAGTGATAGATTTACCACTCATCACACCCCCAAACCTAACATTTGCGCTAGTCCTCGAGCAAAACATAAAATAAAATAACATAAATAAATTAACTAAGCCACTTTCGTAGGGATCACGGTTGCATTTAGCGTATGCAACAAGCCTTTAAACCCTAGGTGTCCCTAGTGGACGAGTTGTAGTCTCGTGAGGGTTTACAACAATGATACCCACAAACATTTTACAAAAGTAAAAAGATATTAAAACTAATGCACACAAAAGCAAAAAGACAAGCGAAAAGAGAATAAAGAAGTTAGTGACTAATCAGGTGAAACTTCTACTCCAAGTTACTAGTGTTTTGTTTCTTTCTAAATTACTGAATAAGTAAATTCCGATTATATTTGCCATTCTCATATACACAGTCAACATAAATTAAACAACTCATTTTTGCCCACAACAGTCGTAAGTGCAGTGATGATAAAATAGTAATATTTTTGTCCTAAAGTTCTATCAGATTTCACACACTTTTTGTAGCAATGGAATAATTTTTTCTCATTTTTCTGATTTTTTCTTTGATTTTTCTTTTCTATTTTTATTTATATACAATATCTTCCATCTATGTAACGAGTGTTAGGTCGGTGGCTCCCAAACCAGTTGGTTTTAGGGCACCAGGGTGTAAGACACCCCTACGGACTTAATTACTCAGACTTCAGATATAATATTTTTGCAGCATCTTTGATCCATGTAACGAGCTTTGGGCCAGTGACTCCCAAACCAGTTGGCTTTAGGGCACTAGGTGTTAAAACACCCTTACAAACTTAATAACTCAGATATCAGATTTTTTTTTACTCCATCACTTTTTGAGATGCTTCCTCTGATTAAACTAGAGCACTGAATATTACAAAATTTTCAAATTTAGCTCATGTCCGTATGTTTCCATGTATGTTGATAATACCTGTCAACTGAGCATATGAAGATTCATTTTAGTCAGTGTTATGGAGAATTCACAAATTAAATAATTTAAAAGGAAATAAACAAAAATTAACTTGTTTCGAAATAGGTTTGAGATACGTCTCAGGAGTGGAAACTCCTTACTCGGCTATCTTTTACCAATTTCACATTTTTAGTCAAAACACAAAAACACAAAATATTTTTGTAATTTTTTTGAAAATTTTTCATTTGTTTTTCGAAAAATTTTGGACTAAAAATAAAAACAACATACAAACTAAAAAACAAGGTACTAATCAACTAATTCCCTCCCCCAAACCTAAATGAGACATTGTCCCCAATGTCTTAAACAGTAACATGAGAGTTTAGAAAATAATATCTGGTTAGCTGAAAATCTACAGGAATCTAAAGGTTAAGATCCAGATTAATCCGACGCCACTTACCACGATCGTCCTCAGACCAATTTATCTTTGAAAGAATAGGGTCAACTCGTGGTTCATAGGCTATGAGTTGGTCTATTAGATCCGGAGCAGTTCTGGCAGTAAAGAGGGTTCTTTTAAAGGTTTTGACACGAACCCATTTCTCCGAGCATCATCAAGAAACACACAAAGAAAATCATAAAATCCATCAACGTTGAGCAGTCCAATTGGTTTCTGGTGTATGTTCAGGTTCGCCCAAGATAGCACAATAAAAATTTTCTCCAATGTACCCAAGCCACCTGGCAAAGCAATAAAAGTATCAGCACGGTTATCATTTCTACCAAACGTTCAGACATACCTGGCACGATCAGTTCCTCTCCGTTTGATGGTTCAATAAGATTTGCCTCTGCCAAGGGTTTTGGGATGATTCCCAAAATGTGACTGTCTCCTTCTTGTACGGCCTTTGAAACGATCCCCATAAGTCCAAGATTTCATCCGCCATATATTAAGTGCATATTCCTTGCAGCTAAGACTCGACCCAATTCCTGTGCTGCTTCTACGTATTGTGGTTTAGTACCAACACTACTACCGCAAAACACACAGATGTTTTCAACTCGTCTTCTTGAAGTGGCTTCCATGTTTTACTCTGAATGTCTTCAAAAGTGCAATGATGAGTTGAATTTATAACACCTGAAAAGGGTGAGTAAAATAATAGCACTAGTACCTGCCAAATGACAATTATTAGTTAAACAAATCGTGATAGTCAAAAAGGTCTGGATCCTGTCGGAGAAAATAAAACAAAAACTAATTACAATTATTAGGAAAAGACAAAGAGATATAATATTTACAAGAAAAGTAGCAGCTTGATCGACGTCTATGCGTCAGGACAAGCTTCCCATCCAATTTTCTTATAAATTGGCAAACGGGTCTTTTTGAGTCAGATTCCCGAGACTTAACTGTTGTCTTTTTTTTGAAATTGTGTATGTAATTTGCGAAAGGCTATGTGAACATATCTACTGGGATGCGTCTCAAGAGTTGAAGATATATCATCTAAAGACTCTTTACTCAAGCCATCCCTAATGAATTTAATTTTGTCTTCGCGATTATCAGACACCATTCCTAAAGAACGACAACGAGTATTGCAATTCCATCGTGCACATTGTAACAAACACCCATTTGCTTAGCTCTACGTTTCTTTGCATATGTGCTTCTTCCAAAACTAGACAGATGTGAAATAAAAGAGTCAGAAGACTCACCTGCCAATCGGACCCGTGCTTCAATTACCCAACGAATATCATTAGGAACACCGTGAATTGTTAGTAACCTCATCCGTTCCAAGCGAGCTTTGTAGACTTTCATCAGATATTTTTGAGGGAGAGAAGGAAATTGCTTGTGAAGATTTGCGAGAGCTTCTTCCATCTTGAAATGACTTAATCTGCAAAAAATAAACACACAAATTAAATCACACCAAATCACAATATATACACAAATTGCATGGGTTACCTCCCTGCGAGCTCTAAGTTTAAAGTCGTCAGCTAGACTTTTACTTCTCGACGTTAGGCTGGATCTGAAAGTGTGACACTTTCTTTTTGTCGCTCAAATGATTCTCCCCAGTAGTGTTTGACACGCTGACTGTTAACCTTGAATGTGTTGTTGGTGTTAGGATCCAGTAACTCAACAGCTCCATAAGGTAAAACTTGAGTGATCACAAATGGACCTGACCACCTAGATTTCAACTTCAGGGAAAAGTTTCAACCTCGAGTTGTACAACAACACCTGCTGCCTTGGTTCCAACCGTCTGTGCACTATTTTTCGTTCATGCCATTTCTTGTCTTTTCTTTGTATAAGGCATTCTCATAAGCCTGTAGGCGAAATTCCTCCAATTCGTTAAGTTGGTGAAGTCTTTTCTCTCCTGCAGCTTGTGAATCAAAATTCAACTTCTTCAGTGCCCAGTACGCCTTGTGCTCAAGCTCAACTGGCAGATGGCACACTTTCCCAAACACAATCGATATGGGGACATACCAATGGGTGTCTTGTAAGCTGTCATGTAGGCCCATAATGCATCATCTAGTTTTGTTGACCAGTCCCTCCTTGTTGATCCAACGGTTCTTTTTAGGATTCTTTTGATTTCTGTTTGAAACCTCAACCTGTCCATTTGACTGTGGATGGTAAGTTGTGGCAACCTTGTGAGTAACTCCGTATTTGGATAAGAGTGCATCGAAGTATCTGTTGCAGAAATGAGAGCCACCATCACTGATAATTGCCCGAGGTGTTCCGAACCGAGTGAAAATATTCTTTTTCAGGAATTTGATCACGACTTTTGAATCATTGGATGGCAGTGCAATTGCTTCGACCCATTTGGAGACGTAGTCTACAACAACCAGGATGTACAGATTTCCGAATGATGGAACAAAGGGTCCCATGAAATCAATACCTCATACATCGAATATTTCCACTTCTAGAATGCTTTGCAACGGTCATTCGTTTCTCCTGGAAATATTTCCCATTCTCTGGCACCTGTCACATTGAAAAGCAAAAAGATAAGCATCTTTAAAAAGAATGGGCCAGGACAAACCTGATTGTAGGACTTTGGCTGCAGTTTTGTTTCCGCTGAAGTGTCCGCCATATGGTGATGAATGACAGTGCTGCAAAACACTGTTGATTTCCTCCTGTGGAAACCATCGTCTCAGTAGTTGTCAACACACCGTTTGAACAGGTACGACTCGTCCCAGACATAGTGCTTGACTTCTTTGAAGAACTTCTTCCGTTGCTGAGTTGTCCATTCCAACAGCCATTTTCCTGACACAATGTAGTTGATATAGTCAGCATACCAAGGGACTTCCTGTTTTTTTATGGAAAACTACTGTTCATCGGGAAAAGTTTCTTTGATTGACAGATCTTTGTCAGCTGTTTCTCCATTCTCGAGCCTCGATAGATGATCTGCCACATGATTCTCTGTTCTTTCCTGTCTCTAATTTCCACGTCAAATTCTTGCAGAAGAAGTATCCAACGGATCAATCTGGGTTTGGCATCTTTCTTCGTGATCAGATATTTGATTGTAAAATGATCTGTGTAGACCACAACTTTGGGACCCAACAATAAGAGCAGAATTTGTCAAAAGCGTACAACCTGCGAGCAACTCCTTTTCGGTGGTTGTAGTTGAGTTGAGCTTCATTTAGAGTTCTGCTGGAATAATAAATGGTGTGGAAAATCTTTGCTTTACGTTGTCCCAAAACTGCACCTAGACACAAAATCACTAGCATCGCACATCACTTCAAATGGAAGGGTCCAGTCTGGTGCTACAATGATGGGGGCGGATACAGCTTCTGTTTTAGATTTCAAAAGCTTCCTGGCATTCTTTGGTGAAGTTGAAAGGCACATCCTTCTCTAGAAGATTGCATAGAGGTTTAGCAATCTTGGAAAAGTCTTTGATAAATCTCCTGTAAAACCTGCATGTCCAAGAAAACTTCGAATACCTTTAACTGATATTGTGGAGGTAGTTTTTCAATTGTCTCTATCTTTGCTTTGTCTAACTCAACCCCTTTTGTGAGATCGGTGTCCAAGAACAATGCCTTCTTGCACCATGAAATGGCATTTCTCCCAGTTGAGTACAGGTTTGTATCTTCGCACCTTTGTAACACCTGTTCCAAAATTTTGCAACAATTCTTGCTGATCAAAGAATCTCCAAATACAGAAAAGTCATCCATGAAAAAACCTCCATACTTGCTCCAGCAGTCTGGAAGATGGCATCATGCAACTCTGGAATGTGGCAGGGCATTACATAATCCAAATGGCATCATGCGGAAAGCAAAAGTACCATAGGGACATGTAAATGTAGTTTTCTCATGGTCTCTGGTGCGATGGCAATCTGATTGTACCTGATATCCGTCGAAAAGCAATAGAACTCATGTCCTGCCAGTCTGTCTAACATCTGGTAATGAATGGTCGTGGAAAATGGTCATTTCTCGTGGTTTGTTCATTTCTGTAGTACATGCATACTCTCCATCCCAGTTACTGTTCTGTTGGGATTAGCTATTCTTTTCATTTGTTACCATAGTAATTCTTACTTTTCTTTGGTACACACTGCCATATGTGTGGGACACAGGACCTGGGCGACGCCGTTCCTAGGCTCGCGGCCTAGTTTGGGAAGGATTACATAACATGGAGTCGCCACCCGGTGTGAACCGGGACAAAGATTTAAGGCCGCACTCACCCCTCGCAAGGGAAGACCTCAAACCGTTGGGTTCGGAATGGTCCCTTACTTATGTCACTTGTAATGAAAAGATTTATATAATAATTTAAACAAGCTGAAGTAACAATTATTTCTAAGGGTATCATGCTTCTAAATTCACATATATAAGATAAAATATGCGCCTAAATATACATGTATTTCATATATAAAATTGCATGCTTAACATATATCAAGATAGCAACGAACATACAACTTTGTACATCACATTCAGAAAAAACACAAGCACACATACTAACCATACAAGCATACGTGGTAACCATACAAGCACACATATGGGCACTTTTCAAGTGGTACGTGGAATTGTAGCCCAAGTACAGACCGCACTACCGTCCATTCGGAATCGGCTACGGAATTTACGTCTGGGTTTCCATCCGATATACCGCAAGAAATAATACTCAAATGTTATCATGACACAAGCATATGAATGGTGATACATTGACACATTTACAAAAGAAAGATCAACCAATAGGCAAATATGCATGCATATTATAAGACAGACTCAGTTCAGTGTGTGTGCGTTCGTGTAGCGTTCGTAAACGCGTTCGAACGGAAATGAAACAGAATGCTCACGTTCGAGTAGCGTTCGTAAACGCGTTCGAACGGAATGAAACAGAATGCTCACGTTCGAGTAGCGTTCGTAAACGCGTTCGAACGGAGACGAGACAGAATGCTCACGTTCGAGTAGCGTTCGTAAACGCGTTCGAACGGAGATGAGACAGAGAGCTCACGTTCGTATGGCGTTTGTTAACGCGTTCGAACGGATACGAGACCTGACCATAATAAGGCAAAAACACATGCACGTTCGAGTTGCGTTCGTGAACGCGTTCGAACGGAAACGGACCTGATGCAATACATAAACAGAAAACAAAAGGGCGCGGCGAAGCACTGCCGTAAAGGTGACCTTTTGGGGTTCTTGATCTCTCAAAGAGAGGACCTTTAGACCAACATGCTAAGCCCATGCGCGTCATATCATACATGCAAGAATAGAACCAATCATGTCAACCAAGTATGCCCGATTGAACACATCTTCCGTCCAATCTGAACACACATCAACCGGCGCGGCAAAGCATCGTGGTAAAGGGCTTTTAGCCTCTCCCCATAGGGGATTTCACGTCACACTTACTAAGCCCATGCGCTCGATTGACTCATACGAAAATAACGATAATAATATTAAACTAAGTATGCCCGATTGAACGTATCTAGCGTCCAACCGAACATACATCAACCGGCACGGCGAAGTAGTGTCACGAAGGTGGCCTTTTCGGCTCTTTGTCTCCTAAATGGAGGACCTTTGGACTAACTCACTAAGCCCATGCGCCTGGTTGAATCATGCATAACTAACGACATATTGAGTTCAGGTAAAACAAACTAAATAAACAAGGGCAACACAACAAAAGAAAGATGGTGTCATTTACCCAAGCGGTACGTGGATTGTGGCCCGAGTACAGATCATATTACCGTCCATTCGGAATCGGCTATGAAATTTATGTCCGGGTTTCCATCCGATATACCGCGAGAGTTGACACCTCTCTCATTCATCCAATACCCACAACATACCTCATACACACAATGGTACCACAAATACAGAAAATATAATCAAAATAAATAACCGGAAAGTAAAAATGAGAATAAATGTGAAAGATACCCTCAGGTCTAACCTTTTAAGCCGTCTCTCGGACTCACGTTCCACGAAGATCGAAAGGGGGTAAAAGCTCCGCAACTTTTCTGGTCTGCTGGTTCAACGTCCTAGCTCACTGTTTCACCGCTTTGCCTACGATTCGAACTCCGTTCTGCTCCTATTCGGCTCCTGTTTTGCTGCTCGCTGCACGGGCTACCTGTTTCAATGTTTTCAAAGAACTATTCCAAGTTGTGTGGGTTCTTAGTGCGATTATATGTGATTATTCTTAAGGTTATCTATGTAGTTTTATGTTACTGTTTTTTAAGGATTTGGGCTGCTGTGTTTGTGTGATTTTCGGTGATGTATGGAGGTTTAGAGGGGCTGGTTTTCGGTGGTGATTAGGGGTGGTTATTTGTGATAGTTCGGCTATGGAAGAGAGGGATTGTTTGGTGTGATTTGCTTGTGATGTCTAGGATTTCTTGCTATAACTTTGTGTGAATTTGTGTATAAGCTAGAGAGATTCGAGAGAGCTTGGGTGTGAATTCTATTGTGTCAAGAGAGAAGAATGGCCTTGGTTAGGGGTTGTTTATATAGAGAAGAGGTAGGGTTTGGCCTTGTGTCACAAGGAAGGGATTTTGTCATTAAAGAGGGGATATGATTTGGTGTTTAGCAAGGAAAGTCAAAGATTGAGGGGGGGACAAATTTGGTTTAGATTAGGAAGTCAAAACTTTTAAATTGGTGGATATCTTATTGAATTAGGAAGTCAAATATGTGATTGGCTTTAATTGGTTAAGATTGATTTTAATTAGGCAAATCTTATTTTAGTTTTAGTATATAATATATTTGATTCATTTATATTAGGCATGAGTTTATTTTATGTTTTATTTAATTTGGTAAATGATTTAAATGTTTTATTTTAATGTTTAATATTTAATTTATATTTAATTATTTAATTTGGGATGTGTTTTATGGGCTTTGGGAAACTAAATGGGCTGGGCGTGAGGCTAGCAGCAAAACCAGAATTACCGGCTCCGTTCGAACGCCTCAGCGCACGCGGCACGAACGTCAGCAATCTGCACGAGGTTCGAACGAAGTAACGAACGCAGCACCAACGAAGACAGTGAGCCTTGTTTATTCTGAATTCCCCTTCCGATGTCCGTTTCCCGTGACCTCCGTGACTTAAAAGGTAGTGTCTCCAAAATGAGACTCATCATAGGGACTTATGCGTAAAAATGCAGTGCCTACAGTCGCCCCCACTTTGATGGGACTTGTGTAATGTGCAACAGTGATAATCCTATCAAAGTTATGCAATGCATTTCTACTTACCTGGCTCGCCAGCTGTCACTTGACTTACCATGTGTTGAGTTGCTTTGATTTGGTGGTGAGGTGCTGCGACCCCTGGTTCATTCCCGAAGTGAGCTGAAGGTCTTGTTCCCATTTTGAGCTGAGGGTCTTGTTCCCTGAATTGTTCAGTGGTGGGTTTTGTTCCCGTGGGTCTTGTTCCCATTTTGAGCTGAGGGTCTTGTTCCCTGAATTGTTGAGCGGTGGGTTTTGTTCCCGTGGGTCTTGTTCCCATTTTGAGCTGAGGGTCTTGTTCCCTGAATTGTTGAGTGGCGGGTTTTGTTCCCGTGGGTCTTGTTCCCATTTTGAGCTGAGGGTCTTGTTCCCTGAATTGTTGAGTGGTGGGTTTTGTTCCCGTGGGTCTTGTTCCCATTTTGAGTTGAGGGTCTTGTTCCCTGAATTGTTGAGTGGTGGGTTTTGTTCCCGCGGGTCTTGTTCCCATTTTGAGCTGAGGGTCTTGTTCCCGGATTGTTGAGTGTTGGGTTTTGTTCCCGTGGGTCTTGTTCCCATTTTGAGCTGAGGGTCTTGTTCCCTGATTTGTTGAGTGTTGGGTTTTGTTCCCGAACTGTGCTGACATGAGGCTTTCTTCCCTTGAGCTTTATTCTCAAACTTATACTGATATGAGGCTTTCCTCCTCTGGGCTTTGTTCCCTGACTGTACTGAATGTGGGCTTTATTCCCTAACTGTTGCGATGATGGTCCATTTCGAACCGTGCTCCATTTTCGGAGTGCTATTCCCGGCTTGTTCATTCTTGAACTGCCCATTCCCGGACCATATCTCCATTCTCGGAGTGCCATTCTCGGCAGAACTGATCTGATGTAATGTGGGCCTCGACCCTGGGATTCATTCCCAAACTGTGTTTGATGTGGGCCTCGACCCTGGGACTCATCCCCAAAACTGATTGCTGAAGTGGGCCTCGGCCCCAACTGCTACTGACATGGGCCTCGCCCCCCAGATTGATACTGAATGTGGGCCTCGACCCTGGGATTCATTCCCGAAACTCTGCTATTGTACTGTTACTGCTTCTGGTTGGCTCGCATTTGACGCTTTCTCTTTTTCTCCTCTGAAACCTGTTATTACCAAACAGAACAAACACAAAAAGGATGCGAATATGTTACGTGTATGCATGCATGCATGATTGGGTTTCCTATCCCGTTAGGTTAGGTCTTCTGCCATTCTCTTGGTGACTGCTCGGTTTTCTCTCCCTCGGGTAAAGTATTGCTTTTTTCTTTCCAAATTGATCGGCTTGGTGAACTCATTCCCTTCTGACAGTCTCATTGCCCCATTTCCCTATTTCTGAATGGCTATCTCATATTTTCTGTTTTCTTATTCTGAGGATTCCTCGAGTTCTAAATATCGCTGAGTATCATAGTACTAAGGCCTAATGCTTTTCTCAAATATACTCATGTTGCAGAAGAGATTCAGCGAAATGAACGTCTTTATTATCATAAAAAAAAGGTTCGAACAAGTAGACAAAACCAATGTCTTTATTAAAAATGCAAGATCAAATAAACTAGGAGGAACAGCTCCATCATTCGCAGCATTGCCTTCTCCCTTGACCTATGGTCCTTCGTTGTCATCCATGTAATAAGCTTGGTGGTGGAGGGTTTTGAGGACAAAGGTTTCGGGTAGGCCAGAGTTGATCATGTAGGTGGGTGGTGGAACAAAGTGGTAGTTTGGTAGAGGGTTTCTGTGTGTGTCAGGTTGTTCTTTCTCTGGGTCGGGTATTTTGTGAGCATCGATGAGGTTTTGGATTTCATGCCTAAGGCGGGGGCAGTTGTCAGTGTCATGACCTTTTTGCTGGTGGAAGTGGCAATATTGGCTCAGGTCGAAGTAGTGTGGCACAGGGTTTGGGATTGGTCTAGGGTCTAAAGGCTTCAGGAGTCCTTGTCCTTTCAACTTCTCAAGCACCCTTGATATAGGTCTACCAAGATTGGAGAACCGCCTATTTCTGACGGTAGCGACCTCTGCCGTAGTGGGCTTGGTCTCAAAATGCCCTCCAAAAGTTCTTTTATTCTGGCCATAAAACTTTTTGTTTTCAGCCTCCTCTTCTTCGATATCCATAACAGTCTCTCTCAACTGTCGGAAATCCACAATCATGGAGGTCATTCTCCTCAGCTTGCCATAAATTGAGGGCTTAGTACCCTTGATGATCATTTTGATCTGGTCCTTTTCTGAGGGCCGAGTCTGCATCTTCAGAAGCTGGCTCCTCCAGCGGTCCACATACCCTTTGAAGCTCTCCTCCGGCTTCTGCTTAGTGTTCTCCAAATCTCGGAGTGACAAATCAATCTCCAAGTCTGTAACATACTGCTTCAGAAAAGCATCAGCTAGTTCCTTCCAATCTTCCTTAACCTTCTTCTCAAGGCTATGATACCAAACCACAGGTGCCCCCTCGAGTGACATCCCAAACATCTTTTGGACTTGGCGCTGAGACAGGCCAACTGAACTCATAACAGACACATACTGACGGAGATGCACCCTTGGATCTCCATTCCCATTGAACTTAGCCAAATCCGGCATCTTAAACTGCGCTGGCAACTGCTCCTCGAACTTCATTGTCTCATAGTCTAACAAATCTTCATTCTTACCCCTCATCTTGCGGGTAACGGATTCAACCTGCTCCCTGAGTTTCTGTATCTCGGCCTGAGACCCAATTACTCTGTCTGTTGCATACTCTGCATTATCATCATCAAAAGCGGGTATATCACCCCCCAACCCATTCGGAGGCTCCTCGCGCCTTACATTCTCAGAATCTCCCCCGGCACGGGGCATAGCCATATTAGTCATGGCAGCAGTCAAGGCTTGCAACTGTTCAGTAATCTTGGCGAAGCCACTTTCCAACTGATCTATCCGGGATACCTCAGTATCTGATTCACTCATGTCTGTTCTCGGTATTTTGGTGAGTCTTCCCTTTTTTCTAACCCAACGGGAATCTATGATGGCTTTTAGAACACAATGGTTAACATGATGTATGTATGCATGATGTGCATAAGAAGTATATAACATATATTAAATCAAATAAAATTCTCAAACAAATCGGCCTATTATCATTTTAGAAGTTTTTGGGACAACTGTCATAAGAGTGAACCCGTCCCAGTTTAAATGGCCTAACGAGTTCATGTCTTATGGCAAAGAGCCCAACTAAATCCAAATGATAAAATTCCGAACACAATCATAAAATGGCCCATTGTTATTTAGAAACCTTTTGGCCCAATCGTCATAAGATGTGTTCTTGTCCCAGTTTAAATGGCCCAACAAGCCCATATCCCATGATAAGTGGTCCAAATGGATCCAAACAACGATGTTCTCAAACACAAGCAAGATGATGCAAACATGACATAATAATTTTTTTACAAAGTGGCCCATCAATATTTCAGAAGCTTTTGGCCTAATAGTCATACGGTGCGAACTTGCCCCAGTTTAAATGGCCCAGCAAGCCCGCATTTCTGACAATAGTCCAACTGCATCCAAATGAGGATGGTCCACAAGCACATACTCAAGGAAATAATTGCTACTTTAACCATATAAACCAGTCTATGGGTGGGTTTGCAAGAGTATGGACAAAGGCTCTCACTGGCGAAGGATAGCCCACAACTAGGTCTCCCCACTCAAGGGTTCGAGCAACCAAGTGAGCGCACCCTTTTTATACACTAAGGTACGTGCCAATGAGCTATGGTGTGTGACGGACTGTCAAATGGATTTCCCGTTGTAGATTCCCCAGAGGGAAGGTGGAGCGAGGCTCACTTAAATACCCAAGCCTCTTAGGCTCTTATCGCTTGGTGTCAGGAATAAACAACGAGTCCTCCAAATTAGTCCATCACAAAGGCTACAAGTAGATGGTCATGTAGGTATCCTCACAGCTTTTCCTTCTAGAAAGGTAGTGAGTGAAGGAAGACACCAAACCATTACCTAGCCTTAAAGTGCCCTTGATTAAACCCTCACTTATCCACTATAGACATGGCCAATTAAAACATAAATCCACTCATTACAAGACAATATTTCGGGGCCAATTCTCACATCCCCAGTGGAGTCGCCAGACTGTGGGACACAGGACCTGGGCGACGCCGTTCCTAGGCTCGCGGCCTAGTTTGGGAAGGATTACATAACATGGAGTCGCCACCCGGTGTGAACCGGGACAAAGATTTAAGGCCGCACTCACCCCTCGCAAGGGAAGACCTCAAACCGTTGGGTTCGGAATGGTCCCTTACTTATGTCACTTGTAATGAAAAGATTTATATAATAATTTAAACAAGCTGAAGTAACAATTATTTCTAAGGGTATCATGCTTCTAAATTCACATATATAAGATAAAATATGCGCCTAAATATACATGTATTTCATATAAAAATTGCATGCTTAACATATATCAAGATAGCAATGAACATACAACTTTGTACATCACATTCAGAAAAAACACAAGCACACATACTAACCATACAAGCATACGTGGTAACCATACAAGCACACATATGGGCACTTTTCCAAGTGGTACGTGGAATTGTAGCCCAAGTACAGACCGCACTACCGTCCATTCGGAATCGGCTACGGAATTTACGTCTGGGTTTCCATCCGATATACCGCAAGAAATAATACTCAAATGTTATCATGACACAAGCATATGAATGGTGATACATTGACACATTTACAAAAGAAAGATCAACCAATAGGCAAATATGCATGCA
Source organism: Zanthoxylum bungeanum (assembly GCA_019454045.1). Classification (NCBI taxonomy): domain Eukaryota; kingdom Viridiplantae; phylum Streptophyta; class Magnoliopsida; order Sapindales; family Rutaceae; genus Zanthoxylum; species Zanthoxylum bungeanum. The sequence goes on along the minus strand of SKCR01019320.1, from coordinate 49,330 downwards.
TATTATAAGACAGACTCAGTTCAGTGTGTGTGCGTTCGTGTAGCGTTCGTAAACGCGTTCGAACGGAAATGAAACAGAATGCTCACGTTCGAGTAGCGTTCGTAAACGCGTTCGAACGGAATGAAACAGAATGCTCACGTTCGAGTAGCGTTCGTAAACGCGTTCGAACGGAGACGAGACAGAATGCTCACGTTCGAGTAGCGTTCGTAAACGCGTTCGAACGGAGATGAGACAGAGAGCTCACGTTCGTATGGCGTTTGTTAACGCGTTCGAACGGATACGAGACCTGACCATAATAAGGCAAAAACACATGCACGTTCGAGTTGCGTTCGTGAACGCGTTCGAACGGAAACGGACCTGATGCAATACATAAACAGAAAACAAAAGGGCGCGGCGAAGCACTGCCGTAAAGGTGACCTTTTGGGGTTCTTGATCTCTCAAAGAGAGGACCTTTAGACCAACATGCTAAGCCCATGCGCGTCATATCATACATGCAAGAATAGAACCAATCATGTCAACCAAGTATGCCCGATTGAACACATCTTCCGTCCAATCTGAACACACATCAACCGGCGCGGCAAAGCATCGTGGTAAAGGGCTTTTAGCCTCTCCCCATAGGGGATTTCACGTCACACTTACTAAGCCCATGCGCTCGATTGACTCATACGAAAATAACGATAATAATAATATTAAACTAAGTATGCCCGATTGAACGTATCTAGCGTCCAACCGAACATACATCAACCGGCACGGCGAAGTAGTGTCACGAAGGTGGCCTTTTCGGCTCTTTGTCTCCTAAATGGAGGACCTTTGGACTAACTCACTAAGCCCATGCGCCTGGTTGAATCATGCATAACTAACGACATATTGAGTTCAGGTAAAACAAACTAAATAAACAAGGGCAACACAACAAAAGAAAGATGGTGTCATTTACCCAAGCGGTACGTGGAATTGTGGCCCGAGTACAGATCATATTACCGTCCATTCGGAATCGGCTATGAAATTTATGTCCGGGTTTCCATCCGATATACCGCGAGAGTTGACACCTCTCTCATTCATCCAATACCCACAACATACCTCATACACACAATGGTACCACAAATACAGAAAATATAATCAAAATAAATAACCGGAAAGTAAAAATGAGAATAAATGTGAAAGATACCCTCAGGTCTAACCTTTTAAGCCGTCTCTCGGACTCACGTTCCACGAAGATCGAAAGGGGGTAAAAGCTCCGCAACTTTTCTGGTCTGCTGGTTCAACGTCCTAGCTCACTGTTTCACCGCTTTGCCTACGATTCGAACTCCGTTCTGCTCCTATTCGGCTCCTGTTTTGCTGCTCGCTGCACGGGCTACCTGTTTCAATGTTTTCAAAGAACTATTCCAAGTGTGTGGGTTCTTAGTGCGATTATATGTGATTATTCTTAAGGTTATCTATGTAGTTTTATGTTACTGTTTTTTAAGGATTTGGGCTGCTGTGTTTGTGTGATTTTCGGTGATGTATGAGGTTTAGAGGGGCTGGTTTTCGGTGGTGATTAGGGGTGTTATTTGTGATAGGTTCGGCTATGGAAGGAGGGATTGTTTGGTGTGATTTGCTTGTGATGTCTAGGATTTCTTGCTATAACTTTGTGTGAATTGTGTGTATAAGCTAGAGAGATTCGAGAGAGCTTGGGTGTGAATTCTATTGTGTCAAGAGAGAAGAATGGCCTTGGTTAGGGGTTGTTTATATAGAGAAGAGGTAGGGTTTGGCCTTGTGTCACAAGGAAGGGATTTTGTCATTAAAGAGGGGATATGATTTGGTGTTTAGCAAGGAAAGTCAAAGATTGAGGGGGGGACAAATTTGGTTTAGATTAGGAAGTCAAAACTTTTAAATTGGTGGATATCTTATTGAATTAGGAAGTCAAATATGTGATTGGCTTTAATTGGTTAAGATTGATTTTAATTAGGCAAATCTTATTTTAGTTTTAGTATATAATATATTTGATTCATTTATATTAGGCATGAGTTTATTTTATGTTTTATTTAATTTGGTAAATGATTTAAATGTTTTATTTTAATGTTTAATATTTAATTTATATTTAATTATTTAATTTGGGATGTGTTTTATGGGCTTTGGGAAACTAAATGGGCTGGGCGTGAGGCTAGCAGCAAAACCAGAATTACCGGCTCCGTTCGAACGCCTCAGCGCACGCGGCACGAACGTCAGCAATCTGCACGAGGTTCGAACGAAGTAACGAACGCAGCACCAACGAAGACAGTGAGCCTTGTTTATTCTGAATTCCCCTTCCGATGTCCGTTTCCCGTGACCTCCGTGACTTAAAAGGTAGTGTCTCCAAAATGAGACTCATCATAGGGACTTATGCGTAAAAATGCAGTGCCTACAAATGATCAACCCATGCTGCTCTGAAGATGGGCGTAAAATGATGCCAGCATCAACCATTTGATGATTTCTTTCTTCACGATTCTTTCCTGATTGGATTGAGCCCTTGATGCTCCACTGTGGGTTTTACTCATCGTTCATCACGATTTTGTGCATGCAAAATGATGGACTATGCATCGAATGTCTGCTATAGTCCAGCAAATGTTTTCTTGTGCTCTCGTAACAACTCTCAGCAACTTTCTTCCGCTCCAATGTTAGTGAAGACGAACTAATAAAGGTAATTCAGAAGAGTTTTCCAAGAACTGCATTACCTGAGATGGCTCGGAAGTAACTTCAGCTCCAACTGTGGTGTTCTTCAATCGAAGGCTTTTGATCGATCTTTCTTTGGCAGTTCCAAACTTCAAAACTGGTGGTGTTGCTTTGAATCGGAATGGTTTGGTCAAAGGTAGTTGATACATTTCTAGGATTTCAGCATCTAGCTCGCTGTCAGTATGTTGGTGATGCAAGCTTCAAGTATATTGTGAGATTTGGCTCAGTATTTGAACGATATATAAACAACATAACTCTGAATCATTTCTTCCTTTTCATGCTCGGGAATTTCATGGCTTTGAAACATTAAAGGTCACTTCTTGGTCCTGCACTTTCATGGTCAGTTCTCATTTTTTACACATCAATCACAGTTTTACCTGTAGCCAGGAATGGTCTCCAAGAATGATAGGTATTTCTTTGTCTTCTTCCATGTCAATGATGATGAAATCTGCTGGGAGAATTAGTTTGTCTACTTTCACCAGCACATCTTCAACAACTCTTGGAAATACGAGTGTTCGGTCAGCAAGTTGCAATGAAACTGAGGTATGCATTGTTTCTCCAATATGTAATTTCCTGTAAATAGGAAAAAGCATCAAGTTAACACTAGCACCTAAATCACATAAAGCCTTACCGATATAATGTTCTCCAATGGTGTATGTAACTGTGAAACTGCCAGGATCTTTCAACTTCGGGGGAAGTTTCCTTGAATAATGGCGCTGCATTCTTCTGTTAATGCTACTGTTTCGTAATCTCCCAATCTCCGTTTTCGTGAAAGAATGTCTTTCATGAATTTGACATAACTGGGCATTTCTTCCAAAGCTTCTGCAAAATGGGATGTTGATGTGCAGCTTTTTGAAAACCTACAGGAATCGAGCAAACTACTTGTCCAGTTGTTTTTCTGAAGACGCTGAGGAAAATGTGGAGGTGGAGTGATCTGTTCTTTTTTCTTTGCTTCTTTTTCCTTTGCCTCTTTTTCCTCCATCTGTTGTTCAGCTTCTTTTGGAACTTCTTCTTGGGACATCTTGATTCCAACATCTTTGTTGATTTCAGTACCGCTTTTCAAAGTAATGGCTTGACATTGCTCATTCCATCGGTTCCTTGGATTGGGTTCTGTGTTGCTGGGAAGATTACCTGGTGGTCTGTAACTCTGAGCATTGGCCAGTTGTCCGATTTGATTCTCCAGTGCTTTGATGGAAGCTGATTGGCTCTGAAAGATGGCATCGTAATTTTTTAACTGAGCCAACACTTCTGATATTCCCGGTTCATTTGCCTGCTCCTGGCATTTGTTCTGTTGCTGGAATCGAGGTGGTGGATAGTTCCGCTGTTGGCCTGAATTATTGCTCCATGAAAAATTAGGATGATTCATCCACCATGGGTTGTAGGTGTTGGAATATGGATTGTTCACCTGTCTGTTGAAAATATTGACAAAATTCACCGTCTCTTCAAGTTGGTTCGACTATGGTGTTCCTCCATATGGTGAACTTGTGGATCCAGTGGTAAGAGTCTCCATAAATTTGCATATCTGATCTAGCTTGGTGTTGACTACTGTATTGGCTCCACTTTCATAAATTCCTGCAATTCTTTGGATCATGTTCCTTTCTGTTGGCCACAAAGAATTGTTGTTGGCCATTTCTTCGATTAGTTCCCAGGCTTGATCTTCTCCTTTTGCCATTAAAGCTCCTCCAGCAGCAGCATCGATTGTGGTTCTCATTATTCCAGAAAGCCCATTATAGAATGTTTGGACTTGAAGCCATTTTGGAATCTCATGGTGAGGACATTTTCGGAGTAAATCTTTGTACCTTTCCCAAGCTTCGTAGAGAGTTTCAGAGTCTTGTTGTACAAAGGATGTGATGTCATTCCTCAGTTTTCCAATTCTGGCTGGTGGAAAGTACTTTGTAAGAAATTTGGTGGCTAAATTGTTCCAAGTTGTGATAGAACCTGCTGGTAGTGAATGTAGCCAAGCTTTAGCTCTGTCCTTCAATGAGTATGGGAAAACACGCAGTCTCATTGCTTCTTCAGCTTCTCAGTTGTAATTGAAAATGCCACAAACTTCCAAGAAGTTGCTGATGTGTGCATTAGGATCTTCAGTTGCATTCCCCCCAAACTGAACTGACTGCTGAATCATCTGAATGCATGTTTTGATGTCACCAGCATTTGCTGGTAAGAGAGGGAGTACAATGCAAGAAATGAGTCTGTCAACCACCGGAATGGTTCTGTCTCGAATGGGAATTGGTGGTGCAACCTCCAAAGGTTCAGGTTCCATGTTGACTAAAGCTTCTTGGCCTTCTCGCCTTTCCTTCTCAATTGTCTGATGGTTCTTTCAATTTCTGGGTCAAGCGGTCGTAGTTCAAAACTTCTAGTTCGTCTCATGAAGTTTCTGAAAACCTGAAACACAAGAAAACAAAAACAATAAGTAAAAAGAAATTAGATACAAGTAAAGGTATCTAACCATAAACTAATAGTAAAAGATAAATAAGTCCCCGGCAACGGCGCCAAAACTTGACCGGCGTAAACACACACGTATAACGCAAGCGTACATATCGTTCAAGTAGTATAAAAAGTATCGATCCCACGAGGACTTAATATCTAAACTATTAATTTTATGAAGCCAAATGATTACTAGTATCTAACAGATTGATTGATTGATTTGAAATGGTGACGATTCTAAATTTAAAAAGCAAGTAAATAAGATTGTCGAAAGTAGGTTTTAAGAAAATTCAATATTAAAAACTATATAGGGTTGTGATTTCTTTTAATATCATTTTAAAGATGAAGTGGTTATCTTAAAGTTGGGTAATATATTGATTTATTAACCTGGAACACTAAATTATGTAAAAGCCTCTTCCGATGGTCAATTACAAATACCTAGTATAATCCAATTGAACCATATGTCTATGTCAACCAAATTACCTAGATTCATTAAGATTAAGTTCCAATTAAGGCTACCCCCGCCCGACAGGTATATTCCTATCCTGTAAGGAAATCTATTAAATGGTTATCTATCCTCAAGGAAGATCGTGGGCTATTGAGTCTGAGGTCTTAAACTTAAAATCCATATGTCTAGTTCATTTTAAGTTTACCTAATCAATTTTATTAGTAGGCAGTTAATAAAAAGCATTAAGATTAAGACTCAATAAATAAATCTTTATCTTACACAAAATTTAATTTAACCCCTTATAAACCGGTGATATTAAAAGTCATCACAACCCCAGATAACTAATTTAGTTACAATACATAACTAGGGCTAGTAAAAACTTGAAAATAAAAGACATAAAATAAAAATGCGGTAAAGTAAATACTGAAAAGTAAATTACAATAAAATAAAATGCTAAGGTAAAATGAATTACTTTTACTACTACTAATTTAGATATCTCCCATAAAATAATATATAAACTTGTGATAATATTACCAACCGACCAATCTGGCGGTATCCTGATTAAGTCAAATTAAGTCCAACCAGCCATTAAGGAGGTAATATTTGTCCATAAACCAGCCATAAATGTGGAACCAAAATTAAATTACCAACCGACCAATCTGGCGGTATCCTTGATTAGTCAGGTTTAAACCAGATTAAAATTAAATTACCAACCGACCAATATAGCGATATCCTTTTTAAGTCAAATTTTAAATAGTGAATATATTATTTTTAAGGGAGATTAATCTGAATAGAAATAGTAAAAGAATTACCTTTCATCATAGCTGGGGAAGTTACCTCCTCATGGTGAATAGTAAAAACTGTAAAAAGTAAAGAAAGTAAATTACTATTATTACAAAAAGTAATTAAAATTTAATTACAAAACTTAAATTAAAGACACTAGAGAGAGAAACTCCCTATTTACATCAAAGAAATGAGAGAGAATGGTACACGTGGCGAGGCGGCTAAGAGCTCAATTTTTATACTGATGTGGTGATGACGTGGCGCTGACGTGGCAAGGCGGCTGAGATCAATTGTCGGCACCATAGGATTGCGACACGTGTCACGGCGTGATTGGCTGATGATGATGTGGCATGTTGACTCGGTTGACCTGATGACGTGGATGATGACGTGGCAAGACGCGTGGTAGAGTTGACTAGTTGACCGGATGATGTGGCGACACGTAGGATGACACGTGGAACACGTGGAAATAGTAATTTTCGGCACTGTAGGATGATAACACGTGGCACGGTGCACGTTAGCAGATCAGCTGTGATGGTGACACGTGACACGGCGCATGTTAGCAAAGTCAAACTTCTCAAATTCTGACCCGTTGACCCAGCGCACGTTAGCAGACCACGGCGCACGTTAGGCGTCGCGACGCCAAGGTCTTGCGCGTCGCAACGCGGACAATTTACCAAAATGGCCTTTTTGCAATTTTTCCTGTTTTGCTCCAAATCACCTCCAGAATGACCTGAAACTTTATTTATCTACAAAATAACACAAAACACATCAAAATATTCACAAAACTCAAGAAACTATACAAAATATTAGGTTAAATGAGTGAGAAATAGTGATAGATTTACCACTCATCATTTTATGCATGACATTTTGTTTAGTTTATGTTTATGTTTAAATAGTTAGTTGTCTATTTGTGTTTAATGGTTCAACATGCTCGTTATGTGACATTATATGTTTGCCGTTTATTGACTTACTTTCCAAGCATGCAAACTTAGATTAGGAGTTACTTTTATGAATGCATATTAGACCTAAGTCATTCTTGAGCATATACATTTAGTAGATTCGGTTAGTTTATTGCACAAATCATATCATCATAAGTGACATAAGTAAGGGACCATTCCGAACCCAACGATTTGAGGTCTTCCCTTGCGAGGGGTGAGTGCGGCCTTAAACTATTTTCCCGGGTCACACCGGGTGGCGACTCCATGTTATTTCTCCGGTTTAGTTCCCCCACGGACTATTCCGTACTCCCAACAAGGCCGCGAGCCTAGAACAACGTCGTCAAGTTCTGTGCCCTACAGTGTTATCGTCTAGAACTGTGTCTGTCCCTCATAAACATGACTTAGGCAAGAAATCTGTTGAGTGCAATCATTTGATTCCTCATGATATTCCTTGTCCTGGACACAACCTCGATTTAGAGGTGTGGTGGGTAACCTCGCTCTCATCCGAGGTTTGTGTCTGTTTGCTATCACTGTGGCAAGGCAGGACGCATTAGGCCTAAGTACTTAATGCTGTACAAAAAAACTGCCTAGAGTGTTTCACCTAGATTTGATTCGTCAAATTTAGTTTCTCAAGTTTCTGCACTGACCAAAGAAGGACAATTTCTTAGTGAGAAACTTGCTTTGTTGACTAGGAATACTCAGATGGATGAGTTTCCTAAGAAAGTGTGGGTGAGAGGAAGCAAGATGACTTCATATATCCTTATGAGTGCCTTGAATATGAAAGACATTATGAGAGTGCACTTCGGTGTAACTCTTCTTAGAAGTTGAATTTATTTTCTCCTTGCTTATGTGTCTGTGTGTTTTATATTTTTGCACGTTTATTTTGTTTCACTATATATGAGTGTGTGTATGTTGTTCTTTGTTATATGTCATTTGGTATATAAGATGGAAACTCAGACATAAATTTCATAGCCGATTCCGAATGAACGGTAGTATGATCTGCACTCGGGATACAACTCCACGTATCATTGGATATTGACAAGCCTAGTGTGTTTTTATATTTTTTTTGGGTGGTGTTAAAATTGAAAAAAAAATGAAAAATACCAAAAATTTATTTGTTGGCTTGTTAGAGCATGAAAAGCTTATTGCATGTGATCTTGATATGTAAGATATATATTTATGAATGTGTAATATGCATTTATTTTTCTTGATGTTCTATGTGCATGAGTGTGTGTGATTAGTATATCTTGTGTTTGCACTTCACATACACATTTTTATTATTGTCAAGGTTTGGTTGCATGTATGAGTTTTTGGACGGCAATCTAATCTCTACCATTCATTGCTCACTAAATAGTGTGACCTTTGACTAGATGACCTTGTGATATACCATTGTAAAAATAATAAGTAAAAAAAAAAATTACACGAGTCTCAAGTGTAAAAAGCCTATGGGCCAAATTCAAAAGATAAGGGCAAAAATCCTTCACTCGAAAGAGTTTTTATTATGAGCTCATCTTATTTATGGTGAGAATAATATAGCATGCAACTAATGTTGCTTATTTTCAGGTCCTGGTGATGTTGGGTTTGAACATATATTTTGTGGACTTGTTTTGTTAAGAGATGAGATTTCTTTGGTTGTGTCTCGCTCATAAAATAAGGTCTTAAGCCTTGATTCTTTGTGCACTTATTTTTCACGTAAGTACTTGTTATGCTTTGGTGTTTATGTCATATGCATACGTGTAATAATTAGCAAAATCTAAAGTGATGCATATTATTTCATGTCATAAACAGCTGATTACTGACTGGGTATCATTCTACTTGCTTGAAGTGCTGTTACAATCATTTTTGTTTAATTATTTTCCTCATTGTGTACCTGTATGTGCTTCAAGGTTCCACATACATATTTTCTTTGCATATTTATGAGTGTTTACTTCCCGTATAATTTTGTGATAACTTAGTAGAGTTGTTGGTGAGAGGGATTAAGTTCTGTTTGCATAGATTCTTGCATGTGTTGTTTATCCTGATACCTTCACCCTTTTTCATTTCGTGATAAAAAAAGGAGAGTAGTATATGAGAGTCGTAGTATATCCATTTGATATCTTCGTTTTAAGGGGTCATAATATATCCAGTTGATATCTCCGTTTTAAGGGGTGTAAGATGGGGAGTAGGATATGTACTATCCATTTATACATGCATAAGTTTTATCAATGCTTTATCTGTTCTTTATAATCCATGTGTTTTTCACGGTATGTTGTTGTTTGTGGATGTTTCAGGTAAACAGATTTGGCAGTGCTGTGGTGGCATTGATTTCAAGACTAATTGGTTAGGTATCAGATCGAATGTTATTGTAATACGTCACTGTCTTGATGGTTGGCAGTTGGCTATTTTCATTTTTGAGTCTTTTACCGTAGTCTTTGTATTAGGTAGTGTTTTGTCACGGAATGTCAAAAGAGGAGATTGTTAGTTCCATTTTTATTGGCAATGTCCGTAATAAAACAAGTTCAATTGAGTTGTAATAAGTCTTGAAGAACTTGGAGCAATTGGACTGGTATTTGACAAAGCTGGAGCAAATATGTTAGTGTTGCTTTCGTTGAAGCGTTCGAACGTGTGGCGTTAGTGGCATGTTCGCTGTTGGGTTCAAACGAAATATTCCAGAGATCAAACGTTCGTGATGCATTCGAGTAAGCATTCGTGGTGCGTTCGAGTAAGCGTTCGAAAGAACTTTTCCAAAGAGCACGCGTTCGTGGTGCGTTCGAACGCCCGTGCGTATCTAAGTTATTTTGGACGTATTTTTAACCTAATTTGGTATTAGGAAGCCTCTCTTTTTACCCTATCTTTATAAACAAATATTAAGCCACCTTCACATTGGTTGAAAAAATATTCATCTGAGCCACAAAACCTTTATAGTTTTCAACTTACTTGTTCATCACCTTGAAGACTTATTTGAATCTATTGTCTTCGCGTTTCCTGGTGATATAGAACTTTGATAAACCATCAAAACAAACAACCCAACTTCCTAAGGATAATTATGAACTTTCACAAGGCATGACTCAAATTATTAACAAATAAATAGTTCACACCTAAAGTTATTTGTAAATTTGCATCAAATTTCAAACTTCACCTAAAAGTGATTTGGATGTTTGTAATGATGGTTGACAATACATGCCACCATTTAGATACTACAAAAAAAAGGAGGATTGAAATGGTGCAGCCGCCGACCACAACTCATGCTGTGGTGGACGACTAGTGAAAGAAGAAGACGACTTAGGGTTTGTTCTCTCGAGAGAGTTTTTTTTTTCCTTCTTACTAGCAATTGGTGTATTTAGCCGATAGTTTAATTGGAGAGTTTTAGCATACATAATGCCATAATGGGGATGAATATGACAATGAATGATTTGAATATCAAGTTAAAGTCAAACAAATTACTTAAAGAATAGTAATAATAATAATTCATCGTTGTCGGATGTTGACAGCTACGAATCTATAGGTTAATTTGTCACATCACGTTCATCATCATTAAAACTATATAATATAAATATATATGTGCGGCTTATTTTTCTCAAGCTCTGAATTACCATGTGATATTGGAAAAGGTTTCATTCATGAAATTTGTCATCTTAATTTGGATTATTTTTCCCATGGAATTACCTTCCAGCATGGTAACTTTAATCTGGTCAAATTTGAAGAACTGTACGTATTTCCTGGAAAGTGATGATCAAATAGAGCGAATTAAAAAAGGCTACTACTTTAATCTGGGTTTGATATACATTAATCAGCGTGCGACACAAATTGAAATTATTTAACTTATATTAATTGTTAACTGTGCTGATAATATGAGGGAAAGATAGTCTCTGGGTACAGTTAGATTTATCTTTTGTGCATGCGCGATTGATCATATTATCATTGTGGGCAAATAGGTGTCATTAAACAGCAATAAACATGCAAACCATCCAAATCAAATAATCAAAGGAGATCTAGATGCAATAAAACCCTAAAACAATAAGAACCAGAAACCTGATTAAATACTCCAAGTCGAGATGATCTCTGTCCTTAAGAACTTATTGGCTCCGTCACAGGTGCTTTACGGATTCGTTTTGCCAACGTTCTCCCAGGATTACTTGGATTCTTCTTGTTCAAGGAGCACTCCTTAACAAGTGTATGAACTTGGATCCAAATGATGGATCTCTCTCTCAAAACAAAGAAAACAACACAATGCCTTTTTGAATTCTTGGATATTAATTGTATATGTTCTATATTTCTGTATTGAATAAAAGCCTTCTTATATAAGGCATGGAGGGATGCCAATAGGGCACCCCTTGGGGTGGGTTGCACCCTCCAGGATTGCAACCTCCCATACACCCCTTGGGAATTCCAATGGTACACATATACATATACATATCATATTTAATGAATTTGAGGAATTTACAACAATCCCCCACAATTCTTCAAATATTCATTCAGGCATGAGAGAGATACCGTGAGCTAAAGCTGCATCGAAATAGGTAGCTTTCGCCTTAAACCTTTCCTAGTGAGTGACAATCGGATTTACTTGGCAAACCAGTGACCCATATCTTGAACTGTTCTGCCGTTGGTGTAAACCAAGACAATTGCCAACACACAGCTTTAATTCGACCATTTTCCCGTTCTACGGTTGTGTTCATTTTGGCCCTGAACAACGGTCCTGGATTCATCAAGCACTTTAGGGTAACCCGCCTTTAAAGGTTCCCATGGAAGCGGCATCACTTCTTACTTGAAATAGGTGATCTACTATGAAGAGGTAATCTGTCTTTACCCCCATTAGGACTCATCTCCTAATATAGTGATCATTAAAAGCCTTAGCTTATCCTAACCAATGACAGACAGCACTCAGCGTCGTTATCGGAATGGGAAAGAGTACGAAACTCTTCAGTGCTTGTTTTGAATTGCACAAAGTTTCTGTTGTCCCTTTTGAACCTAGATCTTGGGATCTCCAGTCAACTAGGTTGGGTTTCCACAGTGACAATTCTTAGAATATAGGCTTCAAGCCCATTCCCCTCGATGACTTCTCAACTTGCTCTCGAGGTAAACCTTTAGTTAGTGGATCCGCTAGGTTTTCCTTCGACTTAACATAATCGATCGTTATTATGCCACTTGAGAGCAGTTGACGTATGGTATTATGTCTCCGACGTATGTGTCGAGACTTACCATTATACATTGTATTTTGGGCTCTCCCAATTGCCGATTGGCTATCACAATGTATGCTAATCGCTGGCACCGGTTTGGGCCAACTAGGAATATCCTCCAGGAAGTTTCTAAGCCATTCTGCTTCTTCCGTTGTTTTGTCTAACGCTATGAACTCTGATTCTATAGTAGACCGGGCAATACATGTTTGCCTCGAGGATTTCCATGACACGGCTGCATTACCAAGTGTGAAAACAAATCCAACCGTAGATTTGGAATCCACTGTATCAGATATCCAGTCAGCATCGCTGTTTCCCTCTAGAACAGCAGGATATCTCTCGTAATGTAGCCCATATTTTGAAGTTTCTTATACCTCAAAACACTTACTATGACTTTCCAGTGGTTATGTCCTGGATTGCTAGTATATCTGCTAAGCCTATTCACAGCTTGAGCGATATCAGTTCGTGTGCAATTCGTGAGATACATCAGACTTCCGATGATCCTTGAATACTCTAATTACGATATGTTTAAGCCAGTATTCTTTGATAAAGGAAGAGTTAGGTTAGCTACTCCCAAATCTTTCATATCAAATTTACTGGATAACACTTTCTTGGTAGACTGAATCAACTCATGATTATTACCAATTATCAGCATATCGTCTACATAGAGACATACAACGACATATCATTCTTGAGTTGATTTGGCGTATATACACTTATCACACTCATCGGTTTTAAACCCACTTGACAACATCTCTTTGTCAATGTTCCCATGTCATTGTCTAGGTGCTTGTTTAATCCGTACAAGGATTTTACAAGTTTGCACACCTTCTGTTCTTATCCAGGAACATTAAACCCTTCTGGTTGTTCCATGTAAGTCTCTTCATCCAATTCACCATTCAAGAATGACGTCTTTACATCCTTTTGATGTATTTCAAGACCAAATATAGATGCTATAGCTATAAGCATTCTACTGATGTGATACGAATCACTGGTGGATATGTGTCAAAGTAAACAAGGCATTCTTTCTGTCTATAATCTTTTATGACAAACCTCGCCTTGTACTTATCTATTGATCCATCCATTTTCATCTTTCCATTTGTAGCCCAGTGGCTTACAACCTGATGGAAGATCAACCAACTCCCAAGTATGGTTCTGTAGGATTGAATCAATCTCACTGTTTATCGCCTCTTTCCAAAGAGGTGCCTCCAGAGAAGACATTGCTTCTTTATAGCTTTGAGGCTCATTTTCTAACAAATATGTCAGAAAATCGGGTCCAAATGACTTAGACGACGTCTAGGTTCATTTGCCTCAACATTTTCATGTTGATTTGACTCTTGGTCAACCTGATCACTGTCATTGACAGTATCAACAGATCTTTTGAGAGACTCTCTTCTTTGTCTTTCCTTACAAGGAAATGTCTCTTCAAAAATATTGCATTCCTTGACTCAATCATCACATTTGGATTGATGTCAGGAATCTCATTTTTGTGTGCCAAGAATCGATATGCATTATTGTTGCAAGTATATCTGATGAATATACAGTCAACAGTTTTGGGTCCTATTCCACCTTCTTAGGTTTAGGAACCATTACTTTGGAAAGACACCCCCACACTTTGAGGTATTCGGGAAGGTACGAAACCTTTCTACAATTCATATGGTGTCTTGTCTAGTCTTCTGTGAGGAAGCTTGTACAGAACGTAGTTTGCGGAAAGCAAGGCTTCCCCCCACAAGTTCTGGGGCAGACCCGAACTTGTCAACATGGCATTCATCATTTCCTTCAACGTTCGGTTTTTGCGCTCCGTAATTCCGTTCTGTTGAGGAGAATAAGGAGCAGTGGTTTCGTGAATAATTCCGTGCACAGAACAATATTCACCGAATGATGAAACATATTCACCACCACTATCACTTCTGATTCTTTTGATTTACTTGCCAAGTTGATTTGCAACTTCGTTCTCAGTGTATAAAGCTCTCAATAGCTTCAGCTTTGCTCCTCACAAAAATACACTTAACAGAATCTTGTGCTTTCATCGATAAAAGTGACAAAGTACTTTTTACCGCCTCTTATTTGCACAATATTCATGTCACACACGTCAGTGTGTACAAGTTCCAAGGGTTCAGAACTTCGTTCTATGATGTTCTATGTATTTTTGCTTCAACACATGCCTCACACTCATGTTGGCCATCAATGCAAATTTAGGTATAAGGTTCATGTTAATTAATGTACGCATTGTATCATAATTAACATGTCCTAACCTCTCATGCCATACATTTTGTGACTCAATAATATAAGTAGAAGTTTCAGCTTTATTAATAGCACAATTGACAGTCATTGAAAAGACCCTCAGCGAGGTATCATTTTCCTACATATACATCATTTTTGGTCAATACAATCTTGTCAGAAACAAATACAAACCCAAGACCGAGTTCTTCCGAATATCTGGAACATGCAAACATTCTTATATGTAAGCTCTGTTCCGGATATCATTTTCAGAACTACTGTGCCTTGTCCAACCACTCTAGAGGTAGACGAGTTTCCCATTGTCAGATGATCGCCGCCATCGACCTTTCTGATCCGAGGAAAACATCTTGCTATCAGCACAGATATGACGAGTAGCCCTAGTGTCTACCCATCATTCTCTCGGATTCCCAACCAAGTTGGCTACAGTTACCACTGCTTAGAGATTCATTTCTGAAATCTCATCAGTTAACTGCTCATCTTCAGCGACATAGGCCTCATTTTTCCTGCCATTGTCCTGAGATATCTTGTTTCTGTAGTCCTTTGTCATATGACTGCTCTTTTCACAATTGTAGCACTTCCCATTGAACTTCTTGTTCGCTTGGGAAGAATCAGCTTCACTGTTCTTTCTTTTCTTGCTACCCTTTACATCCTCAAAGATGTTGGCCTTAGACTCCATAGTCTTGTAGCTGGCCTTCTCGGACATCATGTTGTCATGTTCGATTCTCAATCGAACTCCAAGGTCCTCAAGGCTCATCTGCTTCTTTTTGTGTTGCAGATAGCTCCTGAAGTCCTTCCATGATGGAGGCAACTTTTCAATTATGGCGGCAACTTGAAACATCTCACAGAGTTTCATTCCCTCATCCAGTATTTCATGAATGATCAATGGAAGTTCACCCAACTGAGACATCACCGTCCTTGAATCTACCATCTTGTAGTCCAGGAACCTACCCACGACAAATTTCTTTTGTCCGGCATCTTCGGTTTTGTACTTCTTCTCGAGAGATTCCCAGAGAACCTTCGCAGAAGTCATGCCTTGGTACACATTGTACAGGGTATTGTCAAGACCACCCAAAAGGTAGTTCTTGCATAGGAAGTCTCCAGACAACCAAGTCTGTTTTCGCTCTTCCTTGGCCAATTCAGATTCACCCTCCACAGGACCCGGAGGATCTTTGAGGAATTTAGCCAACTGAAGAGTTGTTAGGTAGAACAACATTTTGCTCTTCCACTGTTTGAAACTTGCCCCACCAAATTTCTCCGGCTTTTCTCCGTGAGAGACCGGTATTCTTTGATATTTCCGCTAGCCATTTGTAACTGGAAATTCAACAGGGTTCAATCAGTCTACGAAAGACGAATTGCACAACGATCAACGAATGATCTTGTTCAAAGTGATGTACTAGGTAGTCACTTGTTGTTCTAATGGACGAAAGTTCCAATAAACACAAGTCATTGAATTTTAACTAAAGATACTTAAGGAAAATTGAACGAACGAATATTCTTCGAACACCTTTTCCAATAGGATCTTTTAGCAATTCACAACCCAGATTTACACTCTTCCAATAGCACAATTATTACGATAAGTGTAGATATATAAATGTCAATCAAGATTGGATGGAATTACTTGTGCAAAATTACACTTTAAATTCTCAACCAATTATGCAACAACCAATCAATTTCAACTTTATCACTATGTGTATGCTTGTGATAATTGAACAACTTAATAGTAACTTAAATCTATACTACCAAGATTAATGTGTTTACAGTATATGACTAACCAAGTTAATATTAATTAAAGTTTGCTTTTATGATACTTCCAGGACAAAATCGTTAGTGTCACGTTCGTATCTACGTTCGAACGAGACTGTCCAGTGTGTGTGCGTTCGTGTTGTGTTTGATAACGCGTTCGAACGAAATGTTTCCAGAGAGTTCACGTTCGTGTAGCGTTTGATAACGCGTTCGAACGGAATGATTCCAGAGAGTTTACGTTCGAGTTGCGTTTAGGACGCGTTCGAACGTTCTAAGGAAGAAGGCTTGCGTTCGAGTTGCGTTTGAAGACGCGTTCGAACGTTCTTACGAAAATTTAAATTTTTGCCTTCGCGTGCGTCGGGCGTTCGAACGCCCTACGGTTTTTTCATGCACAGTTCGTATTTTACAGAAAATATACAAACCCTAACATGCGAATTACTATCTAATAACACTAGAGCAATAAGTTCTTAAGATTGTGGGCAAATATGTGTCATTAAACAACAATAAACATGCAAACCATCCAAATCAAATAATCAAAGGAGATCTAGATGCAATAAAACCCTAAAACAATAAAAACCAGAAAACCTGATTAAATACTCCAAGTCGAGATGATCTCTGTCCTTAAGAACTTATTGGCTCCGTCACAGGTGCTTTACGGATTCGTTTTGCCAACGTTCTCCCAGGATTACTTGGATTCTTCTTGTTCAAGGAGCACTCCTTAACAAGTGTATGAACTTGGATCCAAATGGTGGATCTCTCTCTCAAAACAAAGAAAACAACACAATGCCTTTTTGAATTCTTAGATATTAATTGTATATGTTCTATATTTCTGTATGGAATAAAAGCCTTCTTATATAAGGCATGGATGGATGCCAATAGGGCACCCCTTGGGGTGAGTTGCAACCCTCCAAGGATTGCAACCTCCCATACACCCCTTGGGAATTCCAATGGTACAGATATACATATACATATCATATTTAATGAATTTGAGGAATTTACAACAATCATTAAGAAGGTTTTTCATTTTCATCCAAATGGATCCCCCATTGTTTGATTCTTGCTAGAAATTTAATCTTGGATAATTAAGAATGAAAATTTTATAACTTGAATCTTAAACATTGAAAAGTATTTTGTGATCATAACATTTAATGGGTGGGATAAGCAAAGCAATGTTTGTTTTGTCTATCGCTCTCCATTCAATCTATTAAAAATAAATCGAAAAAAAAAACAGTAAAATTGTAAAACTCTTGGGTCTTTTTATTCCCTTATTTAATCTAATTCTCTTCCATTATAATTTCTCTCATTATCTTCTTCAAAAGAATTAAGTGGTAAGAATGGGCCAAAACCCAACATCTAAACTTGTTAAAGAGACCCGTTGTGGGGTAAGCCCACGAGGACGTGAATGTGTTTGACCGCTTCTGACTAATTATTTCACGAAACCTGGCCTATTTTAATCTCAATTTTTTTGTGGTGGTTTTTTTTTTTTAAACAGTTTTTTTTTTTTTTTTTTTTGGTGATGTTTAATTACACTTAAAGTAGAATTTTAAAAAATTAAAAATGTTATTTTGACTTTACTAACAAAATATTAAAATTTGAACTTTTATAAGTAGATAATAATTTTTTTTTTTTTAAAGAGTTAATTGTATAGGATATCCTTATTTTATTTCATAATATTATTTCATCATTTATTATACAACTCTAAAAAACTTGTCAATTAAATTAATTTTATAATTTTTAATAAAAATTCTCATTAATAACCAAACACTTAAAAAATAAAAAATTATACTTCTAAAAACTCTATAAATAAAAGTTATATTTAAAAAAGTATACGAAAAGAAACCATAACTTATCTCATCAACCCCACTTTTCAATTAATACTATTTACTTTCATAAATATCCTTAATAAGAATGTAAAAAATAATTAAAAACAAAATCAGTTTTTATATTTTTGCTCTCTCTCTCAAGCATCACCATTAACCCCAACGTAATCTTCATCACCGCCAATCCATTACCATCATCGCCACCATTCCCCTCTATTTTCATCACCGCCACACATATCTTCAAACCAATGCTTCCACAACTTGGCAAGCTGATAGGTCTCTGATTGGTTTGTGAGACACACGATTTGATTCGATTAATTTATGATAATAATAAAGTGATCTCAATTAGAGAACAAAAAATTAATCACTAATATTAATGATGTAATCCTGATTAAAAAAAAAAAAATTTGAATATATGATACCAATAAAATGATCACAGTCAGATAATAGAAAGGCTATTTTAGAATACAGTAAAATACAAACTTTATATATTAATTACTTACCTTTTTTTGTTATAGAGGAAAACAGATAAGCTCTCCTGATAAATGACTAATATTTTATTCTTATCGACTAAGATAATATTGAAATTTAATTATAGATTCCTAATAAAATAAATAATAATAATATAATATAACTCTAAAAATTATAATAATTTTTTTTGAAAATTCCATCGCCAAATTACTCAACTGGAGCTTAAACGGAGAAGGTAAAACCCTCAGTTGCACCACACTCTTACAAGAAACGTATATTCTTCAAATCATTAACCTTACACCATCAAATTATGCCCAATGAGAATAAAAATTCTAACATCATTATCCATATCAGCACAAATATATTTATATCTAACACAAACATATTTATTAACACATTCCCATGTAAAACATTCCTAATCTAAATCAACCATTATTATTATTATTATTATATTATTATTATTATTTTATTATTATTATTATTATTATTATTTTTAAAATAAGGGTATTTATGGATTGTTAATTGAAAAATAAGGAGTGATGATATAAATTAAGAAGATCAAGTATCAATACTATTTAAAATGATTGTACTAGGGGCATGATCGGGTTCGCTCTCAACTCAACCCAACTTAACATTTTTCCGATGCACAGTATCTTTTGTTTTGTAAGTAATTCAATACACAAATCAATTTGGTTCTGTTAGGCTAGTTATGTGTCGCATCTTATCAACAATTTCCACATAAGGTGGCAAAAGGATGTCTTTAGCAGTTACATTTCCCATCTCCCGGATCTTTGACAAAAAATCCGTTGAGCGTCTCGTGGATATGTCATTATAGATTTGAATATTTGTTGTAAATTCTTCAAATTCATTAAATATGATATGTATATGTATTTATATACCTTTGGAATTCCCAAGGGGTGTATGGGAGGTTGCAATCCTTGGAGGGTTGCAACCCACCCCAAGGGGTGCCCTATTGGCACCCCTCCATGCCTTATATAAGAAGGCTTTTATTCCAATTGTACATACAGAAAAAGATACAACTATTTTCAGAGAATAGGGAAAAAAGGCACTGTTGTTTTCTTTGTTTTGAGAGAGATCCACCATTTTATCCTAGTTCAAACACTTGTGAAGGAGTGCACCTTGAACAAGTAGAATCCAAGTTATCCTGGGAGAATCCAGTTTTGTTTTAAAAGTTTTTCTGTTTTTAGGGTTTCTTGCATCTAGATCTACTTTTGTTGTTTGATCTGTTTGTTTGCATGTTTATATTACTGTTTAATGACACCAATTTAAGAACAATCTTAAGAACTTATTGCTCTAGTGTTATATATTAGATAGTAATTTGAATGTTAGGGTTTGTATATTTTCTGAAAAACACGAACTGTACATGAAAAACCCGTAGGGCGTTCGAACGCCCGACGCACGCGAAGGCTAAAATTTGAAAAATCGTAAGAACGTTCGAACGCGTCTTCAAACGCAACTCGAACGTAAGCCTTCTGCCTAAGAACGTTCGAACGCGTCATAAACGCAACTCGAACGCAAACTCTCTGGAATCATTCCGTTCGAACGCGTTCACGAACGCTATACGAACGTGAACTCTCTGGAATCATACCGTTCGAACGCGTTATCAAACGCTACTCGAACGTGAACTCTCTGGAAACACTTCGTTCGAACGCGTTATCAAACGCAACACGAACGCACACACACTGGACAGTCACGTTCGAACGTAGATACGAACGTGACACTAACGACTTTGTCCTGTAAGTATCATAAACTGCAAACTTTAATTAATATTAACTTGGTTAGTCATATACTGTAAACACATTAATCTTGGTAGTATAGATTTAAGTTATTATTAAGTTGTTCAATTATCACAAACATACACATAGTGATAAAGTTGAAATTGATTGGTTGTTGCATAATTGGTTGAGAATTTAAATTGTAATAATACACAAGTAATTCCATCCAATCTTGATTGACTTATATATCTACATTTATCATATATCACTTTGAACAAGGTCATTCGTTGATCGTTGTGCAATTTGTCTTTCGTAGACTAATTGACCCTGTTGATTTTCCAGTTACATATGGCTAGCGGAAATATCACGGTACCGGTCTCTCACGGAGAAAAACCGGAGAAATTTGGTGGGGCAAATTTCAAACAATGGCAGAGCAAAATGATGTTCTACCTGACAACTCTCCAGTTGGCAAAATTCATCAAAGATCCTCCGGGTCCTGTGGAGGGTGAATCCGAATTGGCCAAGGAAGAGCGAGAACAGACTTGGATGTCTGGAGACTTCTTATGCAAGAACTACCTTTTGGGTGGTCTTGACAATACCCTGTACAATGTATACCAAGGCATGATTTCTGCGAAGATTCTCTGGGAATCTCTCGAGAAGAAGTATAAAACTGAAGATGCCGGACAAAAGAAATTTGTCGTGGGTAGATTCCTGGACTACAAGATGGTAGATTCAAGGACGGTGATGTCTCAGTTGGGTGAACTGCAATTGATCATTCATGAAATACTGGATGATGGAATGAAACTATGTGAGACGTTTCAAGTTGCCGCCATAATTGAAAAGTTGCCTCCACCATGGAAGGACTTCAGGAGCTATCTGAAAGAAAAAAAGAAGCAGATGAGCCTTGAAGACCTCAGTGTTCGATTGATAATCGAGGAGGACAACAGGATGTCCGAGAAGGCCAGCTACAAGACTCTGGAGTCTAAGGCCAACATCATTGAAGGTGTAAAGGGTAGCAAAAAGAGAAAGAACAGTGGAGCTGACTCTGGGAACAAGAAGTTCAAGGGAAAATGCTACAACTGTGGAAATAGCGGTCATATGTCAAAGGACTGCAGGAACAAGAAGTCTCAGGACAAGGGCAATAAAAAGAAAAATGAGGCCCATGTCACTGAAGGTGAGCAGCTGACTGATGATATCTCAGAGATGGAACTATTAGCAGTGGTAACCGAAGCCAACATAGTTGGGAATCCGAGAGAATGGTGGGTAGACACTGGGGCTACTCGTCACATCTGTGCAGACAGTAAAATGTTTTCCATGTACTAGAAGGTCGATGGCGGTGATCATCTGACAATGGGAAACTCGTCTACCTCTCAGGTAGTTGGACAAGGCACAATGGTTCTAAAGATGACATCCGGAAAGGAGCTAACATTGAAGAATGTACTGCACGTTCCAGATATTCGGAAGAACTTGGTCTCAGGCTCTCTTCTTAGTAAGGCTGGTTTTAAGCTTGTATTTGTTTCTGACAAGTTTGTATTGACTAAGAATGATATGTATGTAGGAAAAGGATGCCTAACTGAGGGCCTTTTCAAGCTAAATATAATGACTGTTAATCATGCTATTAATAAAGCTAGTTCGTCTGCTTATATTATTGTGTCACAAAATGTATGGCATGGGAGGTTAGGACATGTTAATTATGATACCATGCGTAAATTAATTAACATGGACCTTATACCTAAATTTGCAATTGATAGCCAACATAAGTGTGAAGCATGTGTTGAAGCAAAAATGCATAGAACATCATTTCATTCTATAGAACGTAGTTCTGAACCGCTAGAACTTGTACATACTGATGTATGTGACATGAATATTGTGCAAACAAGAGGCGGTAAAAAGTACTTTGTCACTTTTATCGATGACAGCACAAGATTCTGTTATGTGAACTTGTTGAGAAGCAAAGGTGAAGCAATTGAGAGCTTCGTACACTATAAGAACAAAGTTGAAAACCAACATGGCAAGAAAATCAAAAGAATCATGAGTGATAGAGGCAGTGAATAAGTTTCACCATTCGGTGGATATTGTTCTGTGCATGGAATTATTCACGAAACCACTGCTCCTTATTCTCCTCAACAGAACGGAATTGCAGAACGCAAAAACCGAACGTTGAAGGAAATGATGAACGCCATGTTGACAAGTTCGGGACTACCCCAGAACTTGTGGGGGGAAGCTTTGCTTTCCGCGAACTACATTCTTAACAAGCTTCCTCACAGAAGGTTGGACAAGACACCATATGAGTTGTGCAAAGGTTTCGTACCTTCCTACAAATACCTCAAAGTGTGGGGGTGTCTTGCCAAAGTAATGGTTCCTAAACCTAAGAAGGTTAGAATAGGACCCAAAACTGTTGATTGTATATTCATTGGATATGCTCGCAACAGTAGTGCGTATCGATTCTTGGACACAAATCGGAGATTTCTGACATCAATCCGGAAATGATAATTGAGTCAAGGAATGCGACATTTTTTGAAGAGACGTTTACTTGTAAGGAAAGACAGCGCACAGAGTCTCTCAAAAGAACAGTTGATACTGTCAAGGACAGTGATCAAGTTGACCAAGAATCAGATCAACGTGTAAATGCTGAGACAATCGAGCCTAGACGTAGCAAAAGAGCTAGAACGTCTAAGTCGTTTGGTCCCGATTTTCTGACATACTTGTTAGAAAATGAGCCTCAAAGTTATAAAGAAGCTATGGCTTCTCCGGAGGCACCTCTTTGGAAAGAGGCTATAAATAGTGAGATTGATTCAATCCTACGGAACCATACTTGGGAGTTGGTTGATCTTCCGCCAGGTTGTAAGCCGTTGGGCTACAAATGGATATTCAAAATGAAGATGAAAACGGATGGATCAATAGATAAGTATAAGGCAAGACTTGTCATAAAAGGTTATAGACAAAATGAAGGCCTTGATTACTTTGACACCTATTCACCAGTGACTCGCATCACATCGATAAGAATGCTCATAGCCATAGCAGCTATATTTGGTCTTGAAATACATCAAATGGATGTAAAGACGGCATTCTTGAATGGTGAATTGGATGAAGAGATTTACATGGAACAACCAGAAGGGTTTAGTGTTCCTGGACAAGAACAGAAGGTGTGCAAACTTGTAAAATCCTTGTACGGATTAAAACAAGCACCGAAACAATGACATGAGAAATTTGCAAAAGAAATGTTGTCAAATGGGTTCAAAACCAATGAGTGTGATAAGTGTGTGTACACCAAATCAACTCAAAAAGGATATGTCATTGTGTGTCTCTATGTAGATGATATGCTGATAATTGGTAGTAATCATGAAATGATTCAATCTACCAAAAACGGGTTATCCAGCAGATTTGATATGAAAGATATGGGGATAGCTGATGTGATTCTAGGAATAAATATTTCTAGGACATCAGACGGATATATATTATCACAGACTCATTATATTGAGAAGATACTCGATAAATATATCAAATGGGATCTAAATGTCGCTAGAACCCCTGTAGACCTAACTCTTCATTTATCAAAGAATACTGGTTCAAACATATCGCAATTAGAGTATTCGAGAATCATCGGAAGTTTGATGTATCTCACGAATTGCACACGACCTGATATCGCTCAAGCTGTGAATCAGCTTAGCAGATATACGAGCAATCCATGACACAACCACTGGAAAGCCATAGTAAGAGTTTTGAGGTATCTGAGAGAAACTTCAAAATATGGGCTACATTACAAAAGATATCCTGCTGTACTAGAGGGATACAGCGATGCTAACTGGATATCTGATACGGTGGATTCCAAATCCACGAGTGGATTTGTTTTCACACTTGGTAATGCAGCCGTGTCATGGAAATCCTCGAGGCAAACGTGTATTGCCCGGTCTACTATGGAATCAGAATTCATAGCGTTAGACAAAACAGCAGAAGAATCAGAATGGCTTAGAAACTTCCTGGAGGATATTCCTAGTTGGCCCAAACCGGTGCCAGCAATAAGCATACATTGTGACAGCCAATCGGCTATTGGGAGAGCCCAAAATACAATGTATAATGGTAAGTCTCGACACATACGTCGGAGACATAATACCATACGTCAACTGCTCTCAAGTGGCATAATAACGATCGATTATGTCAGGTTGAAGGAAAACCTAGCGGATCCACTAACTAAAGGTTTACCTCGAGAGCAAGTTGAGAAGTCATCGAGGGGAATGGGCTTGAAGCCTATAATTTAAGAATTGTCACTGTGGAAACCCAACCTAGTTGACTGGAGATCCCAATATTTAGGTTCAAAAGGGACAACATAAACTTTGTGCAATTCAAAACGAGCACTGAAAAGTTTCGTACTCTTTCCCATTCCGATAATGACGCTGAGTGATGTCTGTCATTGGTTAGGATAAGCTAAGGCTTTTAATGATCACTATATTAAGGATGAGTCCTAATGGGGGTAAAGACAGATTACCTCTTCATAGTAGATCACCTGTTTCAAGTAAGAAGTGAGGCCGCTTCCATGGGAACCTTTAAAGGCGGGTTACCCTAAAGTGCTTGATGAATCCAGGACCGTTGTTCAGGGCCAAAATGAACACGACCGTAGAACGGGTAAATGGTCGAATTAAAGCTGTGTGTTGGCAATTGTCTTGGTTTACACCAACGGCAGAACAGTTCAAGACTATGGGTCACTGGTTTGCCAAGTAAATCCGATTGTCACTCATTAGGAAAGGTTCAAGGCGAAAGCTACCTATTTCGATGCAGCTTTAGCTCACGGTATCTCTCTCACGTGCCTGAATGAATATTTGAAGAATTGTGGGGGATTGTTGTAAATTCCTCAAATTCATTAAATATGATATGTATATGTATTTATATACCTTTGGAATTCTCAAGGGGTGTATGGGAGGTTGCAATCCTTGGAGGGTTGCAACCCACCCCAGGGGTGCCCTATTGGCACCCCTCCATGCCTTATATAAGAAGGCTTTTATTCCAAATGTAAATACAGAAAAATTACAACTATTTTCAGAGAATAAGGAAAAAAGGCACTGTTGTTTTCTTTGTTTTGAGAGAGATCCACCATTTTATCCTAGTTCAAACACTTGTGAAGGAGTGCACCTTGAACAAGTAGAATCCAAGTTATCCTGGGAGAACATTGGCAATTGCGAATCCGTCTAGCACCTGTGACGGGGCCAATAAGTTCTTAAGGACAGAGATATCTCGACTTGGATTGAATCTATAAACTTGATTTCCAGGTTTTGTTTTAAAGGTTTTTCTGTTTTTAGGGTTTCTTGCATCTAGATCTACTTTTGTTGTTTGATCTGTTTGTTTACATGTTTATATTACTGTTTAATGACACCAATTTAAGAACATATTTATCCTGGATCGACTTCCAGATATAATTGATCGTATTTCATACATTCCAATTCTATGGAGTTGGGTAAAATTTCATATGATTCAGTACACATAATCTAAATTCCAGCATTTTTCATAGAATCAATGCAAAATGAGAAGCGAATGAGATTTTTTGATCAATGAGAAATTCAATGGTTGTTCATGTACCTTTATCTTCAGAGGTTCAACTTAAAATTATCTCATTAATAAACTAGACATTTAAATAAAATCTCGAGTTGAACATTGAAGGCGGTAAATAGGTCCACCAATAACCAAGTATATTGGGCACTCGCTATGCCCAAAAGCCCATGTTCGATTCCATTACATTTTCTATTTTCTTTATAAAATATAATAATTAAATATTTAATCTACTAATATTAGCTAAGAAAAAAAATTTAACTGCGATATACAACTAAACAGAGTCAACATAAAGAGCAACTCCAAAAGACTCTTCAAATGTTATTTAGTTGTCAAATAAAGAGCCACATCATCCAATTAGTTTCAAAAGATACACCAATTGAGATTATTCGAATTAGAATTTACTTCTCACTCTTCAATATTAAGAGTGATTTATCTCTTCTTAAATATTATTATATAATATTTTATCTCTTAATATTTTATTAGTAGTGATGGTAGTTTACTAATAATTATTTATATATTAAAATAATATAATTAAAGTGAGCCATTCAATTTGATTAAAATAATATAAATTTATTTATGTCATCTCTCAATATTAAATAATTTTTATATCACATTATCATTATTATTTATAATTATTTATCTATCAAAATCATATAACTAAATGGGCTATTCAATTTGATTAAAATAATATAACCTTATTTTTATTTGAAGAGTCTTTTGGAAAACACATTTTTTTTACTCTTCAATTTGTTACATAGGTCATCAAATATACATTTGAAGAGTGAAATTAGATAAGTCTTTTCGAGTTGTTCTAAGGAAACCATATAGGTAGATTTGAGAATCTATGTATATAAAAGTTAAACATTTTTAAGTCTCTCCATCGCGTCATGTGGAAACTTAATATTAAATTATAAAATTAAATTAATAAATCTATTAAATAATAAATATATCACAATAAAATACATATTATAATTTTATAATAAATCAATTATAATAAGAAAATATATTATATTATCATATTAAAATAAGAAATACTATTAAATTATAAAATTAAATTAATAAATCTAAAAATCAGAACTTTTTATAACAAAAAAATATATTATACTATCATATTAAAATAAAAAATACTATTAAAATATAAAATTAAATTAATAAATCTACTAATAAAAAAACCTATTACAATAAAAATGTATATTATAAATTTATAAGAACTATATTATAATAAGAAAATATATTGTACTATCCTATTAAAATAAAAAATACTACTAAATAATAAATCTAAAAATAAGAACCTTATTATAACAAGAAAATATATTATATTATTCAATAAATTTTTAAATCATATCACAGATAATCCGGATATATAAATATATATATATATAAGTTAAAATTTTTTAAAACTTTATCATCGGGTCATGTGTTATTTAATCTCTACAATTATTATTTTTAATTAAATTATAAAATTAAAATATCGTTAAAATTATTTTTTATTATTAAATTATAAAATTAAAATAAGAAACCTATTACAATATAAAAATAAAATCTCATAAAAAAATATTACTTTCATTTATTACTTTCATAATTTATTATTTTTCAAAATTAAAATGATAAACTATTAAAATAAGAAACCTATTATAATGAAAAATATATATTATAATCTCCCATTAAAATTTAAAAAAATGAATGTGGCACCTAATCTATAATTAATTTTTTATCATTCAGTTATAAAATTAAAATAATAAATTTATTACAATATTAAAATAAAATCTCATATTTATTACTAAATTATACAATTAAAAAAATCTATAATTAATTTTTATTATTAAATTATAAAATTAAAATAAAAAATTATTAAAATAATAGACCTATTACAATATAAAACGTAATTTCTTATTAAAATAAGAAAACTAAATAATAATAATTCACAAAACCTAGCCATTTTTATGATTTCGAGCTATTGTTGATTGTTATTTGTTATTTGTTATTTTACTTTAAATTATTTTTATAAGTTTTTTCATGATCTTTTTATTATTTGTTGTGTTTTGGGATGCATACTCCGACTATTAGTTTTTGCAAAGTTAATCTGCATTTTAAATTATTTATATAAGTTTTTTATGAATTTTTTATTATTTATTGTACTTAAGCATGCAAACTCTAATTATTAGTTTTTGCAAAGTGAATCTGGATTGATTAGTTTTTTTTTGAAAGGCAATATTTGAAGTTAGATAAGGAAATTTAAACTTAAATTGAATAAATTATATTAAATTTAATTGGAATTCATCCGAATATGATTTCAAATGAGAAATAAAAAGGATAGAGAAACTCTAGTGTGAATAAGAAATATTATTTGACAATTGAGTGACAAAAGAACATGATATATATAAATCGATGAGATCTGAAGTATTTAGAAGATCAATACCTAAAATAACATTATATTTTTTTATGATATGAAATTATAATTAAAGATGTACCTAACTCTGTGATAGTTAATAAATAAAATAAAAAGATGGCATGCAAAACCGGAGACGCATAATTCTTCTCATTGTGCTTGTAAAATGTAAATAATGGCCACATTCGCAGCAGTCTAGAAGACTGGGAACATGAAGAGATACATATATTTAATCTCTAGGGTTCTGGCGAGGCTCTGTTATATAGGATCATGCGCAATGCAAGTAATTAGCAGCAACCGCACGCGCACTGACTCAGTTAGCATACCCTTGGCCTCTCTCTCTCTTCTGGGTTTCTGCAAACAAACCCATCTGATCTGTAAGATATATAAATGTTGCTTCTTTTATAATCTTTAATGGGATATATATATATACACACAAATATGATAATCTTTGCATGTTTTTTACAATAAATAATGTTGCTTTATGAATCAATTACAAAATTAACGTTAGTTTATTGAAAAAAATACGCGTCCGGATGACCCATATATATATATATATATATATGGATGTGCATTGTATAATGATTTAGAAAAATGAGTAACTCGCTTCTCGATACTTTTGTCTTTGAGTCTCTTTTTACTCCTTCCTTGGATCTCCCAATAACATACTTTCTATCATTCCCTTTCTGCCATTGATTTATTGTTTGTTTATTAATTTTCTATATTTTTTTATTAGTAATTCTTGAAGCAACATTCTAATGGCAGCTTCACTAATACCAGGACGTCCCACAAGCATGGCTTCACATGTGAATGCAAGTGACAAAATGGGGTCTCTTGTTGTGTAGCTCTTAAGCTATAGCCATTATATGATATGATGTACAGCATGACCTAGCAAGACAATATCTTGTGAAAATAAATTATTTTCTTTCTTAATATTGATACTTTATAACTAACTGAGAATCAGAACTAATATTAGAGACAAAATCAAATGATTGAATCAAATTTTATTGAAGAAGAAAGCTTAATACTAAAGAAAATAATTTTCTCTACTTCCGTTAAGGGTTCAAGTTCAAGCATTCTATTAAGTGTATTTTATTTTCTATCGTGCTTTTGAGTTGGTTTTGTCAATGTTTATGCATACACGAAGGCGTGGGTATCAGATATAATTAAGCATTTAATTTAATTATAACAACTTTCGGTACATGTACATTTCTATCTTCCATGGTCCCAAGAATCATATTAATTTTTGTTAATTTTTCCATGCTTTCCTTTTCACATTTCCACATGCACCAAGCAATTTGACCACTATAGCTAGCTATACATATATTGGTTGCATTATGAGCTTGTTGCAAGTTGTTGATTAACTTATAATCAAAACATTGATCAACTAATCTCATGTTATTTAGAGAAAAACGGAAGCATTATGCATGATCAACTAATAAACTTAATTAATCATTTTTTCACAATGAGAAATTGAATGAAATCAAAATTTTGATGATGATGATGAAGAGAAACCAGCAGCCATAATAAATGATTAATGGGTAGGCCGAAAGAGAACTTAATCAAACCTTTAACCAAATTAGTAATTATAATGAGCACTTCTGTTAGTTCTATTTTTGTTGGCAATATCCATAACAAAACAAGTTCAATTGAGTTGTAATGAGTATTGAAGATCTCGAAACGCAATTGGATAAATATTTGAACAACATCATATGAAGATATCAGAACAACATTCACTCTTTTGAACATTCCAGAAGATTTAGAGCTCCAATTGATATGAGGTCAGTTTTATTGGAAAGTAAACTCGAAGACGATCGTGTACATATAAAGAACTCATAATTTTGCAAAGGGACGAGAAAATTAGAAGCATTTTAAGTTGCACCTCAAAATCAGTCTGCGACCTGTGTTCGAGTTGCGCTCGTCTGAGAGTTCGAACGTCCGGAGGCAGAAATTTTGCGTTCAAGTTGCATTTGAGGTGCGTTCGCATGCCCGTGCATAAGTTGGTTATTTTGCACACGTTTTGAGCTAGTTTTACATAAGGAAAAGCCTTACATTTCCTATATCTATATAAACAAACTTAGCTCAACCTTCACAAGTGTTGAAAACACATAATTCAAAGTGTAAAATCTTCGTTGCTTTCAACCTTCTTGATTTTCACCTTGAAGACTCTTTTGATAACCTTGTCTTTTTTATTTTGGTGAGATTGAATTTTGAGTGACCATCAACACATAAACACAGCCTAACCCAATTTCCTAATCCTTCAGAGTTATCAAGGAGGAAGATTAGTAGTCAGAGTTCCGGCGTTGCAAGTTCGCAGGGTTAATCCATTTGGAGACTTCAGAGGTTCTGAAGAAGGCCGCTTGGTGCGGGCTCGAGGAGTTATTTGGGTTATTACAGCCTAGAGGTATTAGAATCTCTGGAGTTTCTGCCATAAGTCTTATACCATTAGTGTAAGTCTTTCTCATTATAGTGGATTTTGGCTGATACCCGAAATGATTTTTTACTCACACGAGTTTTTCATTTCGTTAACAAAATTATTGTGTTGATTTTATTTTCTGCATTATTATATTTTCTTTGATTTATTATTGTTAGACAAAAGGTGTTTGTTGATAATCAATAAAAACAATAATTAAGACTTGTCTTAGTTTATTGTGTTACATTATGCATATGATCAAAATCTTAGGATAAATTCAATTTTTCATTTGGTATCAGAGCCTGATCATGATCCTTGACCCATTTAACTATGGAGAGAAGTCAACCATTAAATTGTCCCTCATTCTTTGATGAGACTGAGTACTTACATAGGAAGGTTCACATTATAACATTCCTTAAGTCCTTAGATGAGAGAGTCTGGATGTCAGTAGAGTATGAGTGGAAACCTCCCGTGGTTATGGTTGATGCGGTCTCATTCCCTAAAGATAAACTGGCATAGACTAAGGAAGAGTGTGATGCTAGCAATAGGAATAGTAAGGCCATTAATTCCATTAATGTTGTTGTTTGCTCTGCTGAATTTAAAAGAATTTCTATGTGTGAGATAACCAATGATGCTTGAGACATCCTTTAGACTGTGCATGAGAGCACATTGTCTATTAAAAATAATAGATTCCAAGAGCTTTCCACTAGGTTTGAGATCGCTAGGATGAAGGATGATAAGACTTTTGATGAATTCTACGTTGAGATTAACGATATTGTTAACTCAAGCTTTAACCCAGGTGAGATTATTCCTACGAATATGATAGTGAGGAAAATCCTTAGATCTTTGTCTGATAAGTTTTTACCAAAGATCACTGTCATCAAGAAGAGTAATGACCTAGATCACCTTAAACTAGAGGACCTCGTAGGAAAACTGTAGGTATATGAGAAAAAACCTATTGGATATAGAAAGCCCAAAGCCATAGCGATGAAGATCGCAAAAGAAGTTAGTCATGATCCGTCAAGTGATGATAATGATGATACCCTTATGAATTTTGATTTGGCTATGTTTGTTAAAAAGTTTAGGAAATTTCTTAAGATGAAGAAGAGTGACCATATCATTGTTAGGGATATTGAGGAGAACTCTATAGATAGTAGACGTGGTAGGAGAGAGTCTAGAGATGATAAAGATAGCAAACCTCGTGTTATCCAATGCTATGAATATGAAGGGTATAGGCATATTAGGACTGAATATCCCATATACATAAAGTCTAAAGGCAAGAAAGTCATGGCAGCCTCACTTAGTGATTCAGAAAGTGAATATACTTCTGATGAGTATCCTAAGGAGAAAATTAATTTCATTGGTTTTATTGCTAGTATGGTCGGTGAGAGAGAGGATAATATTAGTAATGAATATGCTGGATCAGAATTCTCTCACGATAACTCTATCGATGAGGACAGTCTTCAAGTAGCCTACACTGAACTATTTAATGAGAGTTTAGTTATCAAGAAGACGAATATTGAGGTCAATAAGAGGCTGAGGGAAATGGAGCTAGACAAGAATGAGCTCAAGATAAGTTTTAGCAAAGCCTTTTGATGATTGATGACATTGAGGAGATGAATAAATGACTAGTTGATAGAGTCAAATTCTTAGAAGCAGACCTTGAAAATGCTAGAACTCAGTTGTCTGTATTTTATAGTGGGGCTGATAAACTAGACCGTATGTTAGGGATTAACATTGAGTCTAATTGTGACAATGGGTCAACTACTAAAACTTTATTTGTCACAGCTCAGTCCAAGTATGGAATGATAAACTTACTCATCCTTATGACCTAGAAAAGAAACCCATTGATGAATGTCATGTGATCCCCCATGTTATTCCTTGTCCTATGACCCATCCTCAATATAGAGGTGTGGTGAGTAAACCTCGGTCTCGTCAGAGGTTTGTGCATGTTTGCCATCACTGTGGCAAGACATGACACATTATACCTAAGTGTTTCATGTTGCACAAACAAAAGAAAGTGACAAAGAATGTTTCACCTAGATTTGATTCTTCAAATCTAGTTTTTCAAGTTTATGTACTAGCTAAGCAGACTCAGCTCATTAGTAAGAAAATTGCTTTGTTGACAATGAGTTTTAAAGTGAATAAGACTCTTAAGAAAGTTTGGGTGAGGAAGAGAGATGACTTCTCATCAACGTCTGAATATCTTGACCCTAGAAGGCATGATGAGAGTGCACTTCGGTGTACTTCTTCTTAGTTTGAATTCATTTTCCCCATTACATGTGTGTGTGTTTTATATTTTTGCACGATTACATGTTTATATTTTCTGTGCATATGAGTGTGTGTATTTGTTTTATTTTTGTTATATGTCTCTTGGTATATATGATGGAAACCCGGATATAAATTTCATAGCCGATTCTGAATGGATGGTAGTATGATCTGCACACGGGAATACAACTCCACGTACCATTGGATATTGACAAGCAATGTTGTGTCTTTTATTATTTTTGTAAAAAAAAATAAAAAATACAAAAAATAAAAAATAAAAGACCAAAAATATTTTATGGCTTGTTAGAGCATGAAAAGTTTATTGCCTATGATCATAGTTAGTAGGATATATGGTTATGCATGTATAATATGCTTTTACTTTTTTTGATGCTATATGTGCATGAGTGTGTGTGATGGAAACCTTAGTATATATTGTGCTTGTATTTCACATACACATTTTTATTATTGTCGAGACTCGGTCGCATGTATGAGTTTTTCGACTGGCAGTCTAATCTCTATCATACTTAGCTCATTAAATA
The DNA here is from genome assembly GCA_019454045.1 of Zanthoxylum bungeanum. Taxonomy (NCBI): domain Eukaryota; kingdom Viridiplantae; phylum Streptophyta; class Magnoliopsida; order Sapindales; family Rutaceae; genus Zanthoxylum; species Zanthoxylum bungeanum. The sequence goes on along the minus strand of SKCR01019320.1, from coordinate 15,726 downwards.
GTGTGACATTTGACTAGATGATCTTATGCTATCCCATTGTAAAAGAAAATGAAAGAAAAAATATATACAATTTAAATGAGATTAAATAAATATAATATTTTTAGGTCTTTTATCGTAGTCTTTGTATTAGGTAGTATTTTGTCACAGAATGCCAAATGGGGAGATTTTTAATTCTATTTTTGTTGGCAATATCCGTAACAAAATAAGTTCAATTGAGTTGTAATGATTCTTGAAGATCTCAGAGCAATTGGACATATATTTAGACAATATCATATGTGTTAGGGCAGTTGTGGAACCCATAGGGTCGAATCGGTGCCCCGAGTAGCGGAAATAGGTCTAACCAATAGATATAAAGTATGGGTGTAATTTTAAAATATTTAATGAAATACTATATTTCATTACGAGTGTATAGGAAAAAATCGGGACTAAATCGGAGTCCGAAAGCTTAAGAACGAGCGAAAATAAAATCAGCGCGCGTGCACTGTACGCGTAATCAGAGTGAGCTGAAGGAATTAGGGTCTATTACCCTAATTTCTTCCGGTCTTCCCTAAACACTTTAAAAACACCCAAAATTAATTTTTAACATCAAAACCAACATTAACACATGTTATAGAATAAAAATCAAGTTTTTAAAAATATAAAATATTTTTACAAAAACATAAATTTATTCTAAATACGCACTTAAATTTTGAATCCAATACACAAACCAAATTAGAATCCCAATAAGAAATGTCTCGTGAACAATTCCAGGTCACCCAAAGATGGTCAAGTGATTTTAGAGTGGTAGTCATAGCTCTAAGCATTAATCTAGAGTTCCAAACTTTAAATTTATGTTTATGTCTAACATAAATATTTTGACTCAATTACAAGCATATTATGTTTATACTTCCAAAGGATCCAAACACAATTAATTAGCCTAATTTCAACATTATGTATCTAATACATAATTCATCACTATATGTCTCGCTAATGAAAAATATAGCTTTTAGAGAAGATCAAACTTACCTAGCAATGTTGATTTAAAGATCCAATCTTATTCTCTTTGTTGAAATATTTGGAGAACTTCCAAGGATTAGCAAGCTTGAATCCAAGATCCAATCTTGATTCCAATGCTAGTAAACTTCACCCCAAGCTCCAATCTTGATTTCTCCTAGATGAAATGTTGTAGAGACCTCACAAGCTTCTCTAAACACTTCTTTAACTTAAGCTAATTTCTCTAAGAATTTGCTTGTACTTAGTTTTCTCATGTTTTTCCTTTGCTTAATTAAAACATTCCTAAATCTTGCTATTTATAGCAAAACTTATACAATTTTTAATTAATAAAAGTTATAATCAATTTTTATGTGGGCATAATCTAATTTGTCCAAATATGTATAATTAAGTGTGACTAATCTCCATTGTCAACCACTTTGATTTAATCCAATTAAATCAAGCCAATGATTAGGAAATGGATTAGTTAAATGTTTGCCACTTTGATTTAATCCAATTAAATCAAGCCAAAAATACCTACAATTACATACTTGCAATTACCATAATATTCTCAAATGGTAGAGATAATTATGAAGTTACGATAAAGTTCTTATGTAAATATTGAATTAATCCAATTAGGTTAAAGTAAATAATCAATGTTATCCAATAACACATGATTATCTTAGTTGATAATTATAATTTCAAATATTATCTTTTATCAAAATTAATCGGTTACCCAAGTGCTCAACGAGTACACTTCATATTGAGACTCTCTAAGTTCAGACACGTTCGTCATATAACCTTAGCTAATATGTAAGTAATTCGGCCACCTTCGAATTCGCGAAGAACACTAACGACCTTTCTGAACTATACAAGTCGAGGTCATCACATATGTTTAACAATCCCTCCGTCGTAGGCTATCTGAGTTGTGCTTAGGAAACATAGAATACACCGCCAAGTTTCTGAGGTGCACATCTCATGTCGACATGTCCACGATTCTTCATAACCGATGTGATCCACCCTAAGTGATCGACTTTGGCCAAAGTTTTAAGAATTGTGACTTACTTACATGGAAATCTAAACCTCTTATGGTACACATACGGGCCGACAGATTCTATCTTGATTCGCACTTGATTAATAAGTGCATCGGTCTACACCCAACTAACATCTAGAGGCCAGACCATGAAATGTTTCTGATATACATGGCATCAAAATGTGGAGGATCTCACACAAAATCAATGTTATATTGTTATCCTATAGTCGAAGGATTACATATGCTACACGACTCGAGGAGATTCCTATTGACGGTGGTGTGTACTTCCAACTGTTATGAATCACCTGTGAGTCATTCAATATTCGGTCCAACCAATACCCATACGTCTATACGAGCTTCCAAAGCTCATGGTACATCAGGTTAAACCATTGGAACTCCAATTCTAATATACGACATGTGCTAGTCTTATAGGTTATATGAATTCGACTGTATTCCAAAACCAACGACTAAGAATATTTACTTTAAGAATAGTTTACAATAGTAATACTTATCCTAATGTCGGACCACCTAGTGTCCAATATTGCTATATGACTATTCTAAGGTCGATATCATTCTTAGCATATATATACATCAATCTAATATGCATAATGACAATACCATTAATAAAGTATGAAATGAAAATGTAGTTATTTTATTAATAAATATTAAAATATATAATATATCATTCAGATTGACGCTCCCAACACCAACTCCAACAGTAGGATATATATATATATATAGATATATATTTTTTGGTTATATGAAAATACTTCCAAACACAAGTTGGCTTGGAGTTGGAGTAACTAAGTCTCCCAATAATTTCATCCCTTAGCTTTTCTTTTTCTTGAAGAAAAGTTGTCATCATTCATCAAGAAATGGAAATTAGAAAACCAAATTATACATCACATGTATGTTATAGGTGTTCACAGAGTTGGGTCAACTCGCGACCCGACCCGACTCTGTCATATTTGTAAAATAAAAAGGTAATTCCACGACCCGACTCGGCGCAACCGGACCCGACCCGATCGAATTTGCAAAATAAAAAAATAATTTTGGTCAGACCTGACCCGCAAAATCGGATCGGATCGCGGGTTCAATTCATAAAATCGGATTTGACCCGACCCGACCCGATCGAATTTTAAAAAATTAAAAAATCCGATTTGACCTGACCCGACCCGACCCGTGAACATGTCTAATATATGCCTTTGGATATGATGGAAACTAGGGGTGAACACAATTTCGGGTCAAACCGCGAACCGCATCGAACCGCACCGCACCGAACCGAACCGCGCGGTTTGAAAAAATATTAAAAATAATTTTGAACCGCACCGAATCGAACCGCAAATTTCGGGTCGGTGTGCGGTTTTGACCTATGTCAAACCGCAAACCGCATATTTTGACTCGAACCGCCTAAACCGCATACCCGCGTACAAATTAAATATTATTTTATATTTTTCTTCTTCTTTAACTATGAAAATTAAGATAGTTAATGATCATATAACAATATGTAATGAATAAATGAAAATTATGTAATTTTTTCTTCAATTATAATGTGAAAACACACAAAATTTCTTTAAAAAATTTATAATCCAAACCGCCGACCCGAACCGCCCAAACCGCTAAACCGCCAACCCGAACCGCCGCGGTTTTCCTTATCAAATTTGCGGTTTCGTTTTCTAATTTCTCAAACCGCCAACCCGAGCGGTTTGAAGTAAAAAATGAAAAAACCGACCCGAACCGCACCGCGAACACCCCTAATGGAAACTTACATTCATTAATGTACAAGAAATTGTCAAATTGTGAGTTCCCAGAAAACATATTTTGGAGTTTTCACGCCTTATGAACTGCATTGGCATTGTGCCAAAACTTGCCCATAATTTGAATCCATCACGCTATATATAAATCATTAACTTAATTTAGATATATTTGATTCTTGATGGAGTTGCACTGATCCAAATAGAGACCAAGAATGATTCTAAACACGTGTATATATGCTGGATTAATGAACACTAATGATGTTTTATATTTTACTTCTTGCCTTCTACGTGCAAGCCTCGAGCTCAGATATATGATTCAATTTAAGAATGACTTACAGATAGATGGATTTTTAATTAAATACTACGAAAAATGATATTCATATAAAATAACATACAAAATTATATTGTTTTTTATTGTTTTATGGACCATATACTTAATTTTGCCTTGCTTTCAATGCTATCATCCGCAAACGTACTGTTACTTGTACAAGCTGTTTGTTGGGCCTTATTTGCTTGGTGAAATTTATGGCAGTCTAATTGAATGTTGAAATGAATTTGGAGATTGAGTTCTGAATTGTTTTAAATTTTAAGGATTCGATATAAAATTTTAAAATGAGATCTTACCGATAAAGAAAGAACATTAAATTTAATTTAATTTTTTTTTTTTTTAGATTTGGGACCAACCCAAAACCACCTTTGCAAGCAATTATGAAGATGCAGACAAGCTAGAGGAATTGCAATTTCGTGGTACCAAACAGGAAATAAGGTATCTCACCCCTTGTCACTTTCCCGCAATCTTAGAAGCAGGACTTGTTGAATTCTCATGATTTTTGGACCACATTAGTCTACTGTTCTCGTAAAAATCTTATTGGAAAACCCCCAAAAAATAAATTTTCGAAGTGTAAATGATGAAATCATGTTAGGTGTAAGGTTGATTTTTTCCCTTTGAAAATAAAAATAAAAATTGAGGAATAATTTCACATGGGAATACGTTAATGCTTCTTGAAAGGGGTTATGTATACTTAATTCAAGGTATCAAAAATTCAAAACCAACAAAATCTAAGTATCATTGTTTGAGAATTGAGAGAGGATTTATTTGAATTTAAAGAATGATTCAAAGACTGATGAAATGAAAAATTTCAAATAATCCAGACAAAGATTCTTCGATTCCACATAAATTTGGTTTACTTGATTTTTATTGTGGAGTAGACTTCTCCGCAAGATTCGGACATGGACAGGACAAACAGAAAAGTCTCATATGAGAAAGATTAAGCAATGTATATTTTAAGCAAAGGAAACAGCGTATCAAATCCTTACCAAATACCAAATACCAATTTTTTTTTTCTTTTTTAATTAGGTGACTTTTAAAGCTGTTGTGTTTGATCAGAAATCATCCACATATGTCCATGTTAACTAGGTATTCACCAATACAATTAAATAAAAAAAAATAAAAAAAAAATGAAAAATTTTGTTAGAGGAGATTATAAGGGTGACAATTTGTGTTAGAATTTATTTATTCGTTCGATTCGACTCATTTTAAAATGAATATGGATTTGAAAAAGCGAATTCATTTAATAAATGAGTCGGATCGGATCAGATCGATTCGATTGGTCTATTAAATGAATCGAATATGAATTTAAGCTCACTAATTCGTTTAAAATTCATTTTATGATTTTCCTTTACTAATTATTGTTATTTTCCAATTAAGATTCGATAAATTATTGTGAAATACCACAAAAAATAATATTGTCTATATTTAGTGAGTCATTTTTAATAAATATATTAATAATGTATTTTAAATATATATTTATGAAAGATTAATGTAAATAAATTATAGTAGTTTATGTCATTAAATAATTTTATGACTAAACGAATATTGATATTGGATTCATTTAATAAATAAGAATACGAATCGATTCGATTAGTTTATGAATACGTTTTGCCATTCATGGGGGAGAAGTCCCCGATGGACGTGGCTTGATGGTGCAGTATTCAAGATCTCACATTGAAGTCCTGAATTCGAATCCAGAAAATGAATTTCTTATAAGAGTTTAAGACAGTAGAAGATTTTCCCTAATCCGTTTAAACCCGAAATGATGATTTGATAGTGAGCTTTCCGACAATTTCAAAAAAAAAATTCATTGGGGGAGAAAAATAAGGGTGCATTCGAAATGCGTGCACACTCTAAACAAATAGGCCAAACAAACTAAAAAGGGCATTTCTGTACATATGCACTCTAAAAGGTTTCCTTTTTCATTTGCACAACACAAAAAAATTGTGAACTTAAAACTCCCCATATTCCCACGTACATTTTGTTCGGAGACAAAATGTGGGTTGGATTTGAGATTAAATTTGAAACCCATATGTACAAAATATTATTAAAAGAAAACCAATAAGAGAGGACAAAGTTTAGTAGAATTCATTCAGTACTTTTGCCTTCCAAAATTTTCTAGCTCTGGGTGTGTATATATATATTATATTTGTTTTCCTTGGTTTTTTTTCGGAATTTTACAGTCCCGATAGCTCAAAATTGGTTGTTCCATCTAATCTAAAATATTATTTTTTTCATAAATGATAGACATATATACACTTATCTCAAAAATAACTATATGTCTCTTATTGTAGCTACAATGATCACTATAGTGATCACTGTAACTACAATGAGAGATGTAATTATTTTCAAAATAAATATACATATGTGTACCATTTCTCTTATTTTTTCAAGAGAAAAAAGAAAGAGAAAGAAAAGAGACCCATAATTTTAAACAAAATAAGAGGTAGCTGTAAAACTAAAACCTACTCATCCAAGAAGCTCTTCACGATCTTCACGCTTGGTTCCACTACCTGCCTCTCCCAAACACACCTCCATTCTTCGTCACCGTCCATCAACATCCTAAACGCCGTCGTTGCGTCAAGTCTCCGCAGGTCCCACCCGGGCCCTCTCGTCAGTTTCAATATTTTCCCAATCTGCCTCTTCGCCAGCTGACACGTGTTCTCCTTTATCTCCCTCACAGCCTCTTGGTATACTCCCCGCCGCACACGATCCCACTCCCCCTTCACTTTCCCCGCTGGGTACATCTTGAAATACCGCTCGAACTCGGGTACCCCGATTGCTTTCATCAACCCGACCCCACGACTTACTGAATCGGACCTCATTTTCTCCGAGTTGAAAAACTCTGTCAACTCTTCAAACATCCCAGAGTCGAGCATTTCATCAACCCGTTTGTTTAAATAATCGAATAAAACTTGTAATGACGAGTCAACCCATAGGAAACAACAGTTATATCTCAAGTTTGGACTCACTGAGTCAGAACCAAACTCGTCAAAAACATGCAATTCGGGGTCAGAATCTTCAACGAGTAATGAGTAAATAAACGAGTTGGACCCACCAACTAAAAGGGGAGTCCTTTTACGAGATATAATATCAGAAATGGTTTTATCAGCTTGGAGACGAAACTCGTTACAAGTGAACTCGACGTCGTGGGGAACGAAATCGCCGAGAAAGTGATGAGGAATATTCCGCCTTTCATGTAGAGGAATCTTATTGGTGGTGATATCGAGACCCTTGTAGACTTGCATTTTGTCGGAGTTGATGATTTCAGAAGGGAAAAAGCGGGTGGCGAGATCGACGGAAAGGCGAGACTTTCCGGTTCCGGTGGCGCCCATGATGACAACAAGTTTATCTTTTTTTGGGGTGGGGTTGGAGGAGGAGTCCATGAGGACTTTGCGCCAGCGTGAACGGCGGCGTTTTGAATAAAGAAAAGGTGAAGAGTAATGTTGGTGGTGGTTGGGGTAGCAAGTAGAAGCTGGTGGTGAAAAAAGAAATAGTCTCATAACAGATTTGCTGGAAAATAAAAACAAACTTATGTTATGATGCTTACGCCTGCACATGTAAATAAGGCAGGGCTTCTGGCGAGGCACTAACAGAACAGCCGTACGGGAACCTGAGATTTTGATGATGACGACGACAACTATTTTGGCAGCAAATGGATGACGATGATGATGATTTAAGAGAACGAGAGCGTTTTGCTCTTCGTCTTACTGATCAGTGTTTATTACATGACACATGTAATAATATATATATGTCCTCACTCCTCAGCCCTTTTTCATATTTTTTTTTTGGTATTGGTTAGAGGGGTGAGAGCCCTTATGACTGCCACTAACTCTTATAAAAAAAAAAAAAAATCATTTGAATTCAAATTTAGAATCTGATTATTAAATTATAAATTATTTGTCACTAAACTACATCTCTTAAAAACGATGAGAATGAAATTGAACATGAATAATCCCTATAATTTTATTTATGGTTCCTAACCACATTTGACAATGCTTATCAAACAAAATAACCTTTTAATGATGGATAGTTCAATTAAGTAAACATTTTTAAAGAAGTTTAAAGATGCAGTTCGCTTACACCATTCTTGATATAGTGATTCATTTAATCTTATATTTGTGTTTGAGGTGAGCAGTGGAAGTGTAAGTGGAAGTGGAGTGTGGTGTGCTTTGTCATGTGTGATAATTTATTTGTTTTGTTTGTTTGATTTTATTTATTTTTTAATGACAGAGGAACTTTGATTGAAGAAATTTAAAAAACTATATGCTCATTTATCATTTATGGTTTTACTAAACTATAAGGAACTTGATGTTATATTCCCGCTTTATTAAAAATACGAAGTATGAACAGCCGTCAGACACCTGTATTAGCAAAGACCAACGCATTTGGGAATTGGGATAAGGAAAATTATAAAATTCTAAATGAATATTAAAAACTAAACGCGAGAATAAATATGTGATAAATTTTAGGTATTTCATGTTTTCAGCTTTCGGGTTGGCCGGTAGATTGCGCTGGCAAATGAGAGCCTTAAGTTGCAAGAATCATGTATCGTAGCTTAGTCAGAATGCTTAATTGAATGTGATAAATTTTTATTTTTATAAAAAAAATAAATAAAAAGAAATAAAATTATTTTATTAATAAAATAAGATATTTCACCGATGGCTACCCTCGCTTGTTTCTTATTGCTGTTTAGTATAATTTTGTTTTGGATGTAATTAATTACTTTAAAATTTTTTAATAATGAGAATGAATTGAAATAAATAAAAAATTAATTATATATGTACTTGTATGATATTTTTTTTAATGAAAAATTATTGATAAACCACCCCACTTATATTAAAAGCGCATGTAGTTCTCAAAAAATTCTGACAATTGCTCTATATCACGAGAAAATCTTTGGTGCAACAGTGGTATGGATGACGTGGTACCACCAACCAATGAAAAAATAACATGTTTAATTTTTTTCCTATTTTTTAGTTGTTTTTTGAATTTTAGCACGCGTGGCAAATGATGATTGGTTTGTTGCATGGATGACGTGGTACCACTGTTGCACCAAAGATTTTCCCCTATATCACATACTTTTTTTTCCTTACCTTTCCCCCAAAAAAAAAAAAAAAACTACTTTTTAAAATTTTTTTTTTTTTTATCATCCAAAACATTTTGTTAACTCTGACAAGAAATCTTCATCAAAGTGCCATTTTATATCTATACATTGATATTGTTTCTTTTTATGACAATTTTATCTAAAAGTTTTCTTTTTCATAACTTTCTTTTGAGGTATTTCAGGTATATATGCGGATTTATGATCATAATTGATATAAATTAGTGTAAAGATGATAGTAAAATCAGGAGAGGGACATGCCAATGCTTTAGCATTTTTAATTTATAATTTATTTTTGAATTGAATGTTTTGGTATTTTAAAAGTAGTATGTACACATATAACACAAAGTTGAGCATAAGAAAGAATATTAATTCATATAAAATAGTAAATATAGAAGTGTGATAAAAAGAAGACATCATGAAACACATCGGCTTCTCATTCATGCCAATGTTGCTATAATGTTCCCGTATGCCCACCTCCACCGGCGCCAACGGGTTAGCTGGGTCCACTCAAAATTACACACACCGTCGCGGCCACGTCGTGGGCCTAACCGCTTTGGTGGCCGGTGACACACTTCAGACAATGATCGTGGTATTATTTTTCTCTTTTAGTAACATGTGTTGGACCAAAATGTATCCGTTTGTGTTGTGTTTTGCCAACCGCACACTGTTTCTTAGTCTAGTTCGGGGAACATATTTAATCCTATGGTTTTATCTATGTCTTATGAGGCTAATTTTTTATTTTTCTTTTAAATATAAACTTAAATATATTTTAATCTTTTACTTTTCCAATATTTGAACTCGAATATTTATGAAAATCAAATCAACAATGTTTGAGGGCTTTTATTTTCTTTCTTTGATTCAATTCTCCGACTCTAACATTTATTATTTGGTCATGTCAAAGAATTATTGAACAAACATTTCATATGGGACAATTAACTATACGTTTGGTTTAAGATGAGAATGAATTTAAGATGAGATTTGTATGAGCTTATTATGAATGGAGAATAGGAGAGAGTGAATGAGTTTAAATGTGATGAATTGTATATTTGGTTGAATGAGATAATGAACATGATTTTTGGATAAAAAATTTTTTGAAAAATATATTAAATGTATTTTTTTAATCATTTTCTTATTAATTTGATTTTGAACATTATTACGCATTATCAATACACAATATTATTTGTCATTGGCTAGGTACTTTGACTCATACAGATGACTAAAAATCTCTCACAATACAACTAATGTTAAAATAATAATAATAAAAAAATACAGTTCTTGTCTCACGTCTTACGCAAAAAATAAAATACCATTGTTCCATTGTTCGAGAGGCGAGAGGCTGTACAAACCGTGAGTTAGGGCATACAATTTGTTATTATAATTAATTGATCCAACAACTAAAATAAATTATATCTGATGGTTAAAACATAATCAAGTCAAAGGTTATTTGATAATTTTCAAAAATTATGCAACTCCCCCTAAAGCAATAATAGCAATACCACCTATTAGAGGAGAATTGCTTATTGCCACTTGGGGAAAATAAGGAGTCGAAGCTCACGCTCATGGACATCTTTAAAATTCAACCAAATGAAGAAATAAATATCTCCAAAACTCATTCCCTCAACTCATCTTCTATTCTCTCCAACCAAATATAGCATAAATATCATTGATTTTTAATATATATTCTAGATCTTGCCCGTGCCTACCACACGATATTAAAGAATTTATCGCATGATTTACCATTATCATTTTCAGAGAGATTTTATAATTCTGTTATTTAATTTATTTGGTAATCTACAATTGATATTTTCAGAGAGATTTTATAATGAAAATGATTTTGTTATTTGATTTGTTTGGTAAATTATAATCACCAATTTTATAGAGATTCTATAATGAAATGATTCTTTATCAACCATTAAATTATAATGAAATGATCTGAACTGCCAATTAAGCCACATAAAGATAACATTTTGATACATTATCTCTCTTAATCCTAATCATTAGTTGTCTTCTCTTTCATCTACACCATTATGCTTTATGATTTATTATATATATATATATATATATATATATATATATATATATATAAAATTACTAGTGGTGGAGTCACATATTTCTCTAATGACCATGATCATTCCCCATATTTTTTAGAAAAAAAAAATATTTCTTCCCCTACTAAAATATATTTAACTAGTACCATCTTTTGAATCCTCCAAAGTTCAATGAAGACTCTATACCTTACAATTCAATTTTATTTTGTTTTGAACCACATATATTTATTGTATTTATTATTTATAAGTATTCATTTTAAATGAGACATAATCCAATTCTTTTATCAATATAGACATATAGAAATGTATTACGTAAATTTTTTTTTTTTATTGATGCAATCATACAAATGAATTAATTTATGGGATATTTTATCTTATAAGCTAGTATTATAGACAAGTGATCCATCACTCTCAATTGAAACAAGAAGCGTTTTATAAGGCATAATTATTGTTTATAGATCAAATGTTTGACTCAATGTCATTTGAATACTTTGATTTTTAAGGTCATTTGAAAATAGGTCGGTCCAAAAATGATCGGTATGTTAAACAAGAAATTAGATACATCACTTCAGAAATTGCATATATAACTAAGCAAAAGTTCTGAAAAGAAATGAAATGATTTGTTTGAATTTAAATTCATTCGATGCAATTATACAGGTTGAAATATTCTAATTTAAGGAGAAAACCACAGCTAATATTATGGTCCCTAAATGGAAGGGCATCTCTCTCTTTGCATAAAAGTATCTTGACTAAAGTTGTCACTAGATATCACAATTATGTGTTAAATTTGATAAATATGCGAGTAAAATGAATTTACTAACTACCAAGATTTATTCATAATTGAACAATAAATTTAGAAAAATTAAGGGTGTGTTTGGTAGAGAATATTGCACGGAGAGTATAAGTTGTTTATAATTTATGAAACAAAAATTAGAGTATAAGAGAAAGTCAAAAAATAATCTCATATTGTGAGAAGATAATTTTGTGAGCGTTAACGTTAGTGTTACAAAATACGTCTAATGAAGTGTTTTAATGTTAATGAAACGCTCCACCAAACGGAACCTATGTGTCATTAGCGAGCAATAACACCACTCTAATTATACTCTTATTCAAATTATACTTCATTTTTTTTGAAGAAAGTATTTACTTTCATTAGATACCAATCAACTGTCGAACAATAATGGGATGTCGGTGGGATAATCTCTCATCCAAACTACATGATCATCAAAATGAATAGCAAAATTTGCCAATGAGTGAGCTACTCATTACACCTTCTAGGGACATGAGAAACAACCACCTACTGGGAGTTCCTCATAATCTCCAAAATCTCATCAATTGTCCAAGTTATCTCAAGTCCATTCTCATATTTTCTTGAGACTAAATTGGTCACCTGCAAAGAGTCAGTCTCTACAATTAACGGCAAAAACGCTTCCTTTACGGTAATTTACGCCTCTGCTTCGAGTGTAGCTACATCCTGAGAGAACTTGGTTTTTCTAACGCCCGCCATCAATACTCTTCCATCCACATTTCTAATAACCGCACCTAGGCCAACAATATTTTGGTTTTTATGTGCTGAGACATCCACATTGAGTTTAAACCACCCCACGGGAGGTGGGTTCCATTGTTCTTCGCTATCTCTTTCTCTATTCCTCCGTTGTTCCATAGAGGTCATGATCACCCACTGGTAAGACTCAACTGTAGCTTCGGCTCGTGCGATAACTACCACATGATCTTCCGACTTACTTTAAATTACTTTCGCATTCCTAGCAGCCCAAATTGCCCATCATGTAGCCACCACGCTTGCCAACGTATCATTGTTTCCCTTAGCTGCTTCGAGCAATATCCCTAATATATCCTTAGACTTCGCCTCGCAAAAAATATTTTCAAGGCCATAAATCCTCCAGACCTGTTTAGCGAACTTACAAAAAAATAAAGCATGAAGAACATCCTCCTGCTGCTTCTCGCACCACTGACAGAAAGCACCTTATGTTATCTTCTTTTTCCACATATTGTCCGCGGTAGGAAGCATGTTCTGGCAGCTCTCCACATGAAAATCTTCACTTTCTCCGGCAAATTCAACTTCCAAATGACATTCCACTGCACCTTATTTGTTTCCAAGCTAGAAAGACTTTCCGAATACTTCATCCTAAAGACTTATTGATATCCATTTTTAACCGAGTATTCACATTTCTTATCATAATACCAGCACACTCGATCTTCTTGTGGCTTTCTTGGGAGAGGAATGCTGCTAATATTATCCACATTTTCTTGAACAAAACAATTCCTTAGCACCTCCATATTCCATTGTTGGTCTCCTGCAATTAATTGACCCACTAATGTATCGTCATGTAGCCCGTGATGAGATATTGGTTTGAAGGTACTTGGCTTTGGGATCCAATTACTGCAGTAAACTTTAATATTTTGTCTGTTACCCACTCTCCACCTTAACCTGTACTGGATGACCTATCTTCCCCATAAAATACTTCTCCATACATATGAAGAATTAGAGCCTATTTTAGCTTCAAGAAAACTAGAATTCTTAAAGTATATGGCTTTAAGGATTCTAGCCACCATCGAGCCAGGTTTTTGCATAATTCTCCAACTTTGTTTGCCTTCAGTGCATGATTGAAACAAGATATATTACTTGTACTTGAAATTAAGTAAGTGGAAATTTAGAAGTAGTCATGTAGATATCCCTTTTATTGGTGGGAAAGGAATCTATCTTTTAACCTTTTGTTTACACTCCAACAAATGTAATGTATGATTAGATATTCGCTTGATCGGGAACATCAAAATATTAAGAAAAAAATGAAATAGGGAGGATTATAATGTTTCAATTTATTTTATTAAGGACAATGGGCGCTAGTTAACATAGAATTCATGTAAAAACATAAAAGTTTTTTAAATTTTTTTAGCAACCTAATTCTTTCTCTACTAATGTGAGCGGGTTCGAACTATATATTTGATGCATGACATATAACCTTTCTAAAATGAGCTACATGTGTCTGTGTTTTGTCCATAATATAATGATTCGAAGATACTAAGAAGATGTATTGATTTTAACTTACTATGTTAGTTTAGCACAGCGGATCATCTCCAAACTCCTTTTTTAAAAAGTCTCAAATTATAATTAGAAGTTTCATTTCTTATTTTCGGGATTCTTTCCGGATTTATTTTTCTTAGTTTTAGAATCTGATTTTTAATTTTATTTTGTTCCTTGTTTTATTATAATCAGTATATTTTAATAATTCGAATGATCACAATTTAGTAATTTCACATTAGTTAGAGTTTTAGAATAAAAGTGCGAAAAAACTATGGATGACAATAGACTGGATATGGTATGGGGATACAATATCTGCACCCGCCTCATTTAATCAATGAGTACGAAAATTATCCATTTACCCTCCATTAATATATTGGGCTTCCATTTGTGGATGTTGGATTTCGCCTCCGGTCCACAATCGAGAATTTATATGATGAGACATTAATGATCTTGAAAAACAAAGGTTGAGTGAGCGGGAAGTTCCTACCCACCGGTGTGGTGGGTACCGTTGGCACTCCGACGCTCAAGTCAGTAGTGAAGACGAGTAGAAAGTAATGGAAGAGCAAGGTTCAGGGTTACCTTGACCTCCGTAGACTGCCGTGAAGAAGGTGAGCCGATTTTTAGAGGATGATCTCTTTTGAGAGCTTAAGTATACTTTTAGGCATTTTCCCTTGGCCCAAATTTGGCCCGAGGTGAAAAGATGATTTTGCCCGTGGCCCAAATTTGACCCGTATAATTTGTCTCATACTCTCTAAGTCAAAGAGTTATTGACTAGGAGAGTATTCAACGAGTATATCATTTGGGGTATGTATAAAGCACGTAAGCGTACCTGGACGTTGATGTCGATTGGACCTGTTAAAGGTCATACCATGTTGATAGAGCTAAGTACATATTCGGGGATGATCCTCAGCCGACTAGTCTTGGACGTTGATATCGTTTGGACCTGTCCAAGGTTATATCATGCTGATGAAATTAAATAAATATCAAGGATGATCCTCAGTCGACCGAATCTGGATGTTAATGTTGCTCGGTCTTGGGATAATACTCGGTCGACCCGACCTGGGTGTTGATGTTGCTTGGACTTGTCAAATGTCATATTTAAAGAAAATAAATAAATATTAGGGATGATCCTCGGTCGACCAGACCTGGGATGATCCTCGGACCTATGATGATCCTCGGTCGACCCGACCTGGGTGTTAATGTAGCTTGGACCTGGGATGATCATCGATCGAAATGACCTGGGTGTTGATGTAGCTTGGACTTGTCAAAGGATATATTTAAAGAAAATAAATAAATATTAGGGATGATCATCGGTCAACCAGACAAAGGCTAGGACAATTTTCAGTCGACCAAACCAGCTAAGGGTCGATGAAGTCTCCAATTTCATCCGGACCAGATGAAGATCCGGATCTTGAACTCGACTCGACATGAGCCATTA